>JAUJPO010047629.1:0-16078 GCA_032270745.1 Tiaropsis multicirrata
TTTCATTGATGTATAAAGGAAAAAAAGAAAAGAAGAGTTCTACAAAAATGTAATAAACGCCCCCCTCTTTTAAACGCTCCCCTCGAATAAACGCCCCCTAAAAAATTCAAAAGATTTAATAAACGCCCCGGGCGTTTAATCGAAGCATTACGGTATGCTAAGATATATGTTTTGAAAACAATTAAGTATAATTTTTCCCATAATTTTCGATTCAGGTAATATTTTTTCTTTTTATATTTCCTTACGGTAGGATATTTCGTCGGACGTATTTTTCGTCGGACAAAATTATTCGTCAGACATAATTTTCGTCACCTCTAAAAAATTCGTCACTTTTGTCCGACATTTTTTTGTCAGATAAAAGAAGGAAGTAAAGTGGATCTGATTTTTTTTATTCTGATTCGGGATAAAAATATCTCTTTTGACTCTGTTGTGGAGCAATAAGATGAGTGCTGTATTTTGCCGCCATTTTTATCACTACATATTATCTTTTTTCTCGTGTGTTTCATTAGCCTTGTGCAGTGCAGTGGTCCTTCGAGAGAAACCAACAGTCCATGAGAAGTTTTCTACGAGAGAATTATCACAAGTATTTGGCACAGAAAACCAAGATGAAAGTAAGATATTTTTTTCAATTCCTATATCTCTACATTGTAAAAAGTTTTATGGGAAAATTGTCCTCACCTTTCGGTGCGCAGAAGGTCTGAGTTCAATTCCCACTCGGTGCTGTGATTCACTTACAATCAATCTGCTTTTGCCTGGAATAACTCATGTATGTGAGTGGAATTGGACAGATAAGCTAAGGAGCTTGGCAAACACAAATGATTGTGAGCTATAGTTAACAATACCCTAGTTAATTCTTTATGGTAATATAACGCTGTGCTAATACATTGTCTTCTTATTAAGCAAATTCCTTTCCTCTTGTAATCATTTACAAGATATATTTTGCTTTTGGAAGAGCTCTGGCTTATAGGATTTAAAAGTGGGAATAGTCCAAATCACCCAGTTTGCCCCTTTTTTTTGGTAGTCAACATTGTTTTTAAATGTTTCCTGAAATTCAACATGTTTGGGTGTTTTGCTGTCTATCCATGTGCAATATAAAGCTAGAGGTTTGAAAAAATAGGGGTGACGCAATTAGGAAGAGAGTGATCCTGTGAAAGGACTATCTGCAGTACTTTTAAAACAAGTGAAGGGGCATGTTCAGTTTTGAAAATTAATTATGCATTAACAAATGTAGGCGCCGTAGTACAGTGGTCATCGACCTTGATCCTAATGCGAGAGACTTCCACGAGGTTCGTTTCCCACTTGTGGCGGTTCACTTGGCAAGTGAACGAATCTTCGCCCGGGTCCACCCATGCCATGTGAGGGGAATTGGGTAGTCAGTCCAAGGTTGCTGACAAAAGCATCCCATCAGCCTACTGTAACTAACAAAATAGATAAAGAAATGTTACCTACAGTATATGTAGATTTTATTTGTGTTCTACTTAGCATCATGCTCTTATTTGAGACTATTCTTACAAGAATTGATACTAACTGTGTGAAGCATCTCTATAAGCTATACATTATTTCAGGGTTTGAAAAGTTGATAAAATTTGATTTAGGCTGGAAAAGTTGCATATCCAATGTATTTTGTTGGATATAACAGGTTTTGGCTTGGACAACATGGCTGACCGCTACTACAAGCCTTGTAATTTTTCACATTTTTATAGAAAAAAGTAATTAAAAGTGGCGCTAACGAGACATATTACGAGGAGTTCTAGTTCTATTTCTAGTTCTATATATTTATCACATAATACAATTAGAGTGCAATATCGTGATTTTAACAAAAAGTATAAAATTTTGTTTAAGAAAATAACAATTTATAAAAGCTAATGGAATTGGTCTACAAATTAATTTGAACGAATGCAGAGAGTCCAAAAAGAAAAGCGGGTGTGACTAAGACTAGAAAAAAAAGAAGAGGCTGAAGTTGGAGAAAGAGATATAGCGGATAGAACTTGCTATGTATACAAAAGAAAATTGGGAACAAAATCAAAGGTTAAAATTTTTAAATAAATTAATGTGATGAAATATTGAAAATATTTGTGTATCTGTTGTGATAAGAATTAAATTAATTGATAAACTAATGCCTTGACAAAACGGCCAAACAGCATGGCTAAATAGAAAGGTAATTGATTAAGCTACTGTAACAATGCAGGTGAGATAGCGTACATAAAAAAGAGATGATGTAGGTAGGATTAACAAGTATTTAGTGATTTAGGCAAGAATATACATCAAGAAGCAACATGCAACTTGCATGTTAATTGTTTTGATTGCGATAATGTTTTGCTATTGCAATTACTATGTGAGGCTTCCAACAACTATGATGGGTTTAATTGGTAAGACAAACTTGAACACTTTTAGATAAATGTGTGATTTATAATCAAAAGAACTAATTTTCAGAATGTTTATATTTTTCTGTGATAGCTCCAAAACTATTATTACATGAAAATCACATAAATTAACAACAATTAGAAACTCATATCAATTAATTTTTTTGTTCTCTGGCCTCGCATTATTACAAAGACATTAAAGGTTCCTTGTGTGGAGTTTCTGCGTGAAACTAATAGCTTTCTTTCTTTCTTGCATGTTTCCCTTGTGTGGAAAACCTTGTAACATGTCCCGCACTGTATATAAAATATTCTATATACATTTTCTCTTAGTACCATCTTATCAATTGGCGCAATTGAAAAGACATTCTACCAAACTCATTCCTGCATCATTAGTGTTGAATGCTTTTGGTACTGAGTTAAAACTAAATCTTTCAATCGGCCAAGATTTCATTGCTCATGGACACACTATTGAGTTTTACGGTGCTAATGGAAAAGTTGAAAAGTATGTTGGAACACCAGGAGAATTTTCGACTGGTCAAGTTCATAATGATAAACAATCCCATGTTGCTTTGCATCATAATGATCAAGGAGTTGTAAGTTTTAAGTTTTTTTTTAAGTTCATTTTTCACTTTTCTCTGATCAATTTTAAATATATTTTACATAATACAGTAAGAGCCCTAAAAAGTATGCTTGGTAACAGTTGGTAGATTTATTCTGATTGACTGTCTAATGGTAATTTGGAAAAGTCTAACCTGTAGCTACAAGAGGCCAAAGCAATGGGATGCTTCATAGTGCAACCATTGAAATATTTACAGGTCTGTCTTCGATAACATTTATTATACTTGTATATTTTTATATTATATTGTATATTTACTGAAGAAGATTAACCTGTATAAATATGAATGAAAATAATAATAATAAAGCCTAAAGGATAAGAAAAGCTTTTTTGCATGTGAATATTTAGCACGCACTACTACTAGAAAAAATATTTGTCAAGTGCTAAAGAATTTTCAATAGTTATCATGTTTAACTGTTTTCTTTTTTCTTTTCCAGCGTGGATCAATTAGAACAAAGAAGGACATGTTCTTTGTCAATGCTCTTCCCACAAGGTTTCAAAATAGTGAAGCAGACCATATTGTGTTTAGAAGAACTGATCTCCCAGAAACTCATGCTTTACGATCTTTGGGTTGCGGTTTGAAAAATAAAGGTAAGGTTGTTTATACATGACTCAAGAATTTTATCTAATATACAGGATAATAGTTTAAGCTAAACTTTGGTTTTAGTCCGGGACCCAAAATAAATATGCATTTTTTTGCTGATTTTTTGCTGATATAAGCATTTTATTTTCGCCAAAAATCAACTTTGCCAAAAATGGACATTTTATACATCGTTGGATTGGAAATTCCAAAAAAGTTTTATCTCATATTGTAAAGATTAACGCACATAGAGTTATTTGTGCTCAAAGTATACCAATTGAATAATACCATATGGCCGATTTCTGTACCTAAATCGAGATTATATGATAACCAAGATTTAATGTCTCATATTGCCAACACTATACACTAGCGCTAAAAAAGAAATCTGGTGCGTTGATCGTCATGCTAAGTGTATCTTCTTGTGCTGCAGAGATCTTTATGCTAATTTCCTATCCTGATGAGGACAAAAAAATAAGGCTTTGTTAACAACATATTTGTGTGAATAAATAAAAGAATTCATATAATTTGAAAATAATTTCTAAATGTTCAAATGCATCCAGCTATGGAGGTGCCAATAATAATTGAAATATATAATTTCTGTGTATTGTGTGCACGTTAAAAAATTAAAAAACTAGACATTATAATGTGACACATTAATTTTTAGCGTAAATATAATTATTTTTCAGTTGAAGAGATCCAGAAAACAATAAACAAGAGATCAAGGAGATCAGTCACTGGTCCAAAAACCATTGAACTTATGATAGCAGCTGATTTCAAAATGGTTGAACACTATTCAAAATTGTTTGTTCCCACATACTTGCTCTCTGTTGCCAATATTGTGAGTCAATATGTTTTATTTAAGCTAGCTGACGACATAATTTTCTTAGATTGAGTCAAATTTAAAAAAGGCAGACAATTTTAATTGACGGATACAGTGGTGTATGGAGTTATTTAAGATTTCTTGCTACTTGCTACTGAATGCTTTAGGCTGCTTTCTGATTAAATACTTTTATTATTAGTTAGAGAAAAAAGCTCTTTTTGAGGAGAAAATACGATTCAATTGCTGTGAAGGGAAAGAATTGCAAAACGCTTTCACCAAAAGAATTAGAGTATTTAAAGACTCGATTTTAGTTAATTTTAGTTAAAGGTTATGAAAATCAAAATCGAAAGAATTCTCAATCCCAAGATCGATTATTTATTGATGGTGAACTAAAGGTTTTAAAAGATTTCTTTTATTCTTCTTTTAGATGTCTGGTTTGTTCAAAGATCCATCTTTGGAAATTCCAATCAATATTTTGGTGACCAGAACAGTTGTCTTTGAAACAGACCAAGTGAGTACCTTTATAAGATGATTAATTCTCACAAACTTAGATGTGAATTTGCAAAATTAAAAATCCTCGCAAAATATTTATTTTCTTGATTCGTGAAAATAAGTCCTTGCAAAAATTGGGCTTTTCCAAAAATAATTCTGTATCCCCCTGCCTGTTGAGGTTATAGATATCCTGGGGCTCCAAAATTTTCAAGATCCTAGGATATCCAGGGGGTAAGAATCTGAAGACCAAGGATATCCAAAGGGGGTAGAAAGAATTTGAGATCCAAGGATATCCGAAAGGGGTGGGTGAAAAATCGACATCTGCAACAGTGAGAATATGGATCTTTCTAGAAAAGCCTATTAAAATACCTATTTTCTTTTGGATATTTAACTCTATAAACGATTATGTGATAAGAATTCATCATGATTTTTCACTCTGTCTGATATAAATATTTTTCAACTAAATGAAACATTAATGATCACTGAGATTAAAACTCTGTCATTATAAAGATATCTCTGGTTTAACACTAATGACTTACTATTTTCTGCAATAAATAATATGTTCATTTTTTACAGTTTCAAGCTGCATCAATGAACGATCTGCTAGCTAAATTTCGAAGCTGGGTCAAATTGAATAACAATCCTGACGATACAGATGCAACCCATGTTGACAATGCAATGTTATTGACCCGTAAGGGATGCATTGATGGATGTCTCTTGGAAGGTAGGTGGTTGCTCATGTGAAAGGGTAGTTTAAAGTTTTTTAATAGTTGAAGTGTTGAGTCAGTAAAAAATCCTACTTTTTACCAAACTTCAATCTTCAATGATCTCAGAATCTAGTCAAAAAAAAAACTATCATAAACCATACCACTATTAGGAAGTACTCTTTACCACAGTGTCGAAATCCCTAAAAATACTATAAGAAATACTCTGACATCAGCAAAAAATGTACAAAATTTTAGCAATAACAAAAAATCTTTGTGCCAGTTCAAAATGGTATGGAAAGTCTATGAAAAGGTGAATTTCACCTGATCTAACTTAATCATCTTGTTTTAAATCATGCTGGCTTAATTTCTTTTAGGTTTGGCTAGTCACAATGTTGTTTGTAGTGAAAATGCTCAAAGTGTGAGTGTAGATCGTGGGTTGATGACCGCTGTCACTGCTGCCCATGAGTTAGCTCACAAGTAAGATGGAATTCCCTTGTGTTATTACTATTGGGCCTACCTCCAGTGAAATAAATTTACCTACTATATCCGTCCCTTTGTCCGTCCATATGATGAGTGTTTTTCTCAAGATTGAATCATAGAATCTTTCTGATGCAATCTAATAAGTGGTCTTAATGTGACAAAGTTCTGTCCAAATTCGCGGGAAAATGTTTTTAAGCCATATCCATCCATTTTCAGCCTTGGAGTTGGCCACGACAGTTCATCAGAATGTCCTGATGGCACCAACATAATGGCAACTGGAACAGCTATTGGGAAAACCATCTTCACATGGTCCAAATGTTCTTCTAATGCTATTAAAGCTGCTTTAGAGTAAGATAATAGCGAAGTTACACAGATGATATTTAGGACGTTAAACACGTCTGTAGCGACCTGTACATAAGTCGTAAAGCAAACCTTGTAAACGAAAATCTTTGTACATGCCGCCAAAGACGCGTTTAACGTCATAAATATCCTCTCGCTATTAGATTTGTATTCTGATATTGCAGTAATGTAAGAGAGGTTTTGGATAAATACCCTTGGTCATGGCATATCCTGGCAGTCTGTATTTTAAAATCCAGACCCACATTCTTATTTTTTTTTTTTGGTCAAGTAAATAATACCCCAAGCTAAAAACTAGTGTAATTTAGAAACAAAATTCAATGCCTTGAAATGAAAGCAATTCATTGCTTCTATTATTTTCAGTATTTTGTGGCGAGTAAGAGTCCCCTGTTTGTTACTATTGTAACATCCGCCTACATCTCCAGGATCCTTATTTTTTGTGCATTGTTAAAAAACGACAAATATTACCATTGCCTAAGGTGTTATTCATTTCACTTTCTACAGATCAACATCATCCAAATGTTTTGATGACGTTCCATTAGAACACAAAACAAACTCTTCATTCCAATTGTACGGACACGTTTATACAGCCGAACAACAATGTCAATTCATTTATGGGCCAGACTATGGGAAATGCTCATTTAAAGAGGTAGTTTATTTGAAGTATAATTGTCAAAAGAATAAGGTATTTGGCTGCGGTGCAAAAGGCTGTGGGTTCAATCCCCAGACAGGCCTGAACGAAAAAATGTCAATTCATTTTCGGGGACAGACTATGGGAAATGCCTATTTAAAGCGGTAATTTATTTAATTTTAAGTTTATGTGTTAAGTCTAACAGTACACAAGGTATTCCGCTAAGTAAGGTCTTAAAAATTAAAAACTTAAACTTGAACTTGGAATTGTACTGATGCCTCTCTGTCTCTCAGTCAAAGAGAATGATCAAGGGTGAGTGTTCAGAAATAGAAGGGTATCTACCCCTACCTCCTTCGGGTAGTTAGTGACATGAGGACATCCTTAAAAAATAGTATGTTTCCGGTCCGTGGGTCAGTAAAAAATTTTCAACCCTCTCAATCTTTCCTACTGCTTCTAAAAGTGTAAAGCTGTTTTTGGAAGTTTTTGGAAGCTAAATTGCCATGTTAAGTTTCTCAAGTTAAATCAGTCTCGCTGCTATTTTGTTCTTCAAAAAAAGTTTTTCTTTGGAAACACGAAAATAATGCATGGTAAGCATGATTGTCAGAGTTTAACAATAAAAAAAACTTTTTTTAACACCGGCCGGTTATCTCGTAAAAAGATTTCATCACCCGGCTGCGGATCGGAAAAAAACGATTCTTTTAGGATGGCCTGAACTATTGAGTCTTTACTATGATACTAATTGATATTTGGGAAATCACGTGGAATGTTATAGCAACCTCGTCAATCCTGAAAGAATCCGTACAAATTTTTACCTCTGTGGATATTCTATATCCTCGACAGTGGGTATGAGTTTTTTCTTCTAAGGATCACCAGGGATGATTATGGTGGTGTCTGCATCATTATTTCTTGTACTGTTTTTTTGTCTTTTCTTTTCAGTCTGAATGCGAACGTTTATACTGTCAGAAGAAAGGGACATTGCAATGTGCTGCACTATCATATCCACCTGTTCATGGAACATCCTGTGGTGATCACATGGTAAGGATGATTCAAAACGTAGTGGCAACAATATTTTTTCTTTTCATCTATAAACACTATTATCAATTTAATATTCACTTGAACTGGTTGCTTTGGATTAGTAAAAAAGCTTTACTAGTAGCAATGAAAAGCCTGGAAAGTTTTATTTCAGTAAATTAGCAAACAAAAGAAAATAACGAAAAAATATTTATTAGGGTTTATTCTCACACTATTTACAGTGTTGATAAAAAAATAAAATTGGTGAATGGCAAGATTTGGCCGAATCATTATTGACCATATCTTCAGTACACTAACTTCTAACACTTAGAATAGATCCCCCTTATCAAACCTTTATTTTCTAGCATTGCATCCAAGCAACTTGTGTACCAGACGGCACCAGACCAACCGAACCTATTGATGGACAATGGAGTCCTTGGAGTGACTTTGGTGAATGTAACAGACCTTGCGGCCTTGGAGTTCAATGGAGAGAGAGGAAATGTAATAGTCCAGTGTAAGTAATCCACAAATCTTATCTTGCTTGGCTTTGACGATTTTCTTGATTTCGCCAAGAATTCAAATTCGAGAATTTGGGAATCGATAACAAGTGAATGTTTTTGAAATTTATCACAAACTTTTGTTGTTTATCTCGTTTTTCACATTTATTTTTGTTGAAAAGAATGTGGAAATCAAAGTTATAAAAGTTATCAAACAATACCTCAAGAGAAATTGACTTGGCTTTCTTTTCCAAACAGAGACTTTTTTTTAAACTGCTTGTACACAAAATAGTCTTAAACGTAACATCGTCAGCTATCGTCAGCTACAATATATGTCGGTCAAAAATGAGCTCCTTCCTTCACAGTTGATGTAAATAAGGTCAGCTATTGCTACCAGATGTAAACAAACCACTTTTCAAAAGCAACAAGTGGGGTTAAAGGGGAAGTTATACTGATGTGTTTTCGCTGATTTTTTGCTATTTAAAAAAAGTCTACAACCTTTGGTCCGACGTTGTAGATTATTTATTATTAATTATTATTTTACTAACTGTCTTTTAGGCACTTCCATATTTTGCAATGGCTATTCGTCTTATTAAAATAATAATCATATATTTAAATAAAGAAATAAGTTATTCTATAAAAAGACACTGTAAACTGTAGAAAATAAAGTGGCGAAGTATTGAAGACATCGCTATATCATAGTGTATATTAGATTGAGATTCATTGGATTGAGATTCATTAGATTGAGATTCATTGAGATAGGAAAAGGCTGACTAGAGGTATGAATTGCTTAGAGTGCCTAATGCTGAGATTCCGAGCAAATTTTCTTGGATAAATATGAAATAATAGGTAAACATTAAGATAATCCATAAACATAAACTAAAAAGACTAACACAGATTATGGTAGAAAATAGTTATTGCGAGAATATTGATTAGTACGTAAAATGTTCGCTGTTTTTACGCCATTTTAAGGTTAAATTTTTCAGCAACCGCCAAATTAAATTCCCGCCAAATTTAGTTTTTTTCGGCCGTCCACCAAATTAAATTCCCATCAAAATTATTTCCTTTAAGGTAAGGTCAGCTATTGCTACCATATGTCAAACCATTTTCAAAAGCATTGAATGGGGTTTATAAGAGGGCAGTTATAGAGCCCCCTCCCTAACGGTGACCCAAGTCAAGCGATCACGCTCACGCAATCACGCCAGAAAAAATCCCAATCCCGCCATCACGCAAATCGCTGGGGGCCTCGTTATACTTTGTTTTTGGTGATTTTCTGCTATTCAAAAAAAGTCTACAACCTTTTTATCGAAATAAATGTATGGACCTCTTTTTTTTACACAGTCACCTCTCGCCACTGAAGACGCAAAGACAGTTGTTGAAACAACTTCTCAACCTGATAATCATACCGACGACGATGAAGCACTTCAGAAGAAGCTGGAGAAGCTAACGGCACAAAATGAAGAACTTTTGAAAAAGAACGAAGTACACGCGGAGCGAGAAAAAAAGGTAATGTCGTTGTTGTATTATTTACCTGGAGTTGATTAGCAACGAAAAGCGTAACTCACAATGGTAGGCTAGCAAAAAGAACTAAAATTGTTAATTTATTAGCTCTAATTTTGAAAGCTGAAAAAAAGAAAACACTGGAAATAGTAAAAGTCTTTCGTAATGTTGTATGTTATATTAATTAATAAAAAAATTAAATTATCACTCTGAGCGGTTTCCTAGCCTTCGTAATGTTAATTTGAGTTAATCCTTAATTTCAGATGCAAGAGAGGATTGGCGAGTTAGAGAAACTTAACACTGATCTAGAGAAATTAAACCATACATTGTCCAGACACGGTTTAGAAGTGTGTGACGAACAAGATGTTTTATCGAGTGAGGTCCGCTCGTTGAGATACCAGTGCCAGATGAGCGGAAAGAAACTCGAGGAAAGTGAAGTTGAGCGCAAAGAATTGAAGGAGTGTTTAGAACACCGCACGGCTGAAGGGGATGAGTTGAATTCCAGTTTGAATGCCACGATGCAAAAGCTGGAAGAGGCTGTCGATCTTGCAGAACAGTTCCGTGCGTCCGCGCAAAGGAGCGAGGACGATTTGCGAAAGCAGTTTCGTACGCGCCAACTGGAAATGACGAATGATTTTTACAACCAGCGAATGGAATTGGAGCGCGAGTCTAGAGTCGCGCGCATCGGGCTCACGGTAGAGATCGAAGCCGCCAAACGTGAAAAGAACGAAGCCGAGCAAAAAGTGGAAACGTTGCGAACGAAACTCATCGAATGTGGATGCGAGCTCAAAGCATCCAACATCGAATGTTTCAAAAAGAACAAAGAAATCGAACGCCTTCAAAATGACCACACACAACAACTTGAACTTCAAGCACAAGAACACACAAAAGCTCTTAAAGAGCAGGAACGAGAAAAACATATTCAGTTTCAAGCTACCCTAAGAGAAGAACTAAGGCAACGAAAATTCAGCACCCGTATAATGCGCTTCTTTTCTTGCACACAATTCAATCATCAACTTACAAACAATAACAGCCTTACTTTTCCAATGTTCACACCCCTCTCGACTTAGTAAATAGAATTTTAGCATAGCAACTTTAGGGATATATAAACATAGGGCTTGTAGAAATTAGAATAAAACAATAAAAATATAATTTCAATTGGTAATGAAACATTTGATTAACATTTCGTTTTTCTTTCTCATCATGAATGAAATTAGAGCCCCAAAGGATAAAGACGACTTTCAATTCACTTTCAACTAATTTTCTTCGGAAAGAATTTTTTTTTTTGATTTTTACGCATATTTTTATTGAAGATATTAATTCCACTTTCAAAGGCTCCCATAAGACTGGCGAACGAAAAACTTTAATTTCGAAAATAGTCTTCGAGTCTAATTTCAATCTCTATACCGCGTGACTAAAAAATAAACTTCCGAAACGTTTGGCGACTCCTTGGGGCCGAAAAATATTTTGATTGAAACCAAAATTCAAATTTTTTTAGAAAGATGATAAAAATGCTTGTCATTTTGAATTAATTGCGAAAATTCGATACCCCTTTTTTGACAAGCTCGTATCTTTTTAACTAATGTATCAATTTAAAACGTTTATACCTCAAAATTCAAGTTAGACTTTCCTCTATTTCTTGAAAGAAAATTTGATTATTTTGCAAAATTGTTAAGCCTCCAATACGCCGTCAAACACCCGATGTTTTTCTTAAGTCTCACCCACGCCGGTATATTATGATGTAACCAATCTTAAGCTAGGACTTGCCAATCTATATCCATCGATCAAATCAAAAATAATTCTTACCGGACAATCGCCATCCGGATAAGTAGGTGGTATAGTCATTGTGAACCGGAACACACCATTCTGATAAACTCCTTGACGTATAAATACTACTCCAAACCAAACTGAAAATAGGGAAGGAAGAAGCGTGGATAAATATATAACTTTTATATATTTACTGTTAGATCAAAATCTAATTTCGATAATATTGAAAACCAACGAAAGTATAACTAAAAGCTAAAACATACAAAACAATAACACAAATATTATAGATAAAAATCAAAAAGAAATTTTAAAAATTTAAGGAAAAGCTTTTCGACGTTATGTCATCTTCAGGTGACATAACGTCGAAAAGCATTTTTTTTATTATAAATTTTCAAAATGAAAACATTTAAAATCAAATATCACAAATAGTATAATTTTTTAAATGAATTTCGAACTTAGGCCAGGGTTTAGTGATGTGACCTTGTCTCTTATATCCCAAGATATTTCTGCGCAAAATCAGTCAAAACAAAGAGATACGGTCTTCAGAGATTATTAATACCTCTTCTAGGGGAGGTGTACTGCTATTGTCCCAAAAATTAGTATGTCCTTTTGGGGGAGATTTTGTGACCCTGAATATATAAAAAAAACTTAAGAATTCAAGTTAGCCCCTGAAATCTATAGGTACCCCCTAAAAATTTTAAAAGGTAACGCCTGAAATCTAAGTACCCCCTAAAAAAAGACCGCACCCCGTAAACCCCCCCTGTGAATAGGTCTGAGGCCTATTTAGAAAAATGAAAAGAAAAGGATAGAGTGCTACTTACTCAGAGGGTCATGATATGATGGTATACAATAAACTCCTGGGATCTTTGTCTTTTTCAAATAATTGCTAAAAAGTAAAACGAAAGGTCAAAGAGTGAAAACCATTTGTATCAAAATATGGTTGGATATAACATGAACAAGAATAAGCAAGAATAAGAATGTTTTCATTATCTTCCAGATGTTTTCTAATCTACGTGTTGTCACTAATAAAAAAGGGATTTTCACCCAAATCGGGGAAATCGGGGAAAAATAAACAAATTCAGGCATTCATGCAATCGCCCAAAGCGCTATCGGAAAAGGATGAAAAAGACTTTTGATTTTGGCTCCACTTTCAATGGGCTTTCCAAAAAAAGCCGGTTTCCCCCATGTTGAGGAAGTTGGATACGTCCAGGGGGTCTATACAATTCAGGAAAAAAATCAATGAGGTATGCATGAAAATGGAATATCCAGGGGACACGGGTGCTAAAAATCATATCGACTCGACATGCAAATCCAAGAAGGTGTGAAAATTTGAAAATGTTGAAAATCCAGGGGGGTCCAAGAATTTTGGTACGTGACCAGAAAAACTCATCAACGGATTAATAGAGATGATGATGGATAGGTCCTCCCCATGGGGGAATGGGTCCTACTCCTGTCAGAGTAAGAACTCCTCTTTTTAAGTAGGAATCACAGCGCTCTCCAGACATTGTCGGCTCTGTTCAAGCGACACTCAGATACCATGGTACAATAGAAGTGACACTCGATCATGTTCAACACATGTTGCTCTCGCAGACATAGAACTTCATGACACCCCTGTCTAAGTGACCCGGTGGGAAATATTTTGTCAGTGGGGATAAATAAGAAGACATAAAACCCAATGAGGTTATCAAAAACTGAACTTTTTCTACTGGGGATGTGGGATCTATTGTTCTTTGTTCGAAATATTGGGATGAGACATTTATGTCGATCAAAATTTAGTGCGGACGATGGGGTCCCATCGGGAAACAGGGGTGTTTCATGAGTCCCACCACGCACCACAATGTCTGGCATATCTACCCCAACTCTTGTATCAGAGTTATGGTACCCAATTCCGCTCACATGGTATGGGTTAACCCAGGCGAAGGTGCTAGTACCAATCAAACTCGGGCCTCCTGGACTAAAGTAGAGTGCAATGACCACCACACCACTACGCCTTCAACAGATTGTGTTTACAGTTGAGTGGTGAAATTTGTTGAAAATTACACACAAAATAATGTAGTTAGGTTACAAATTCATAGTTCGGAAGGGGGTCTATCCCCCCTTCTTAAATGATCCCCTTCTTGGCATCCCCCCCCCTTCCTTAAAAAATTTCGATCCCCCAGAGTATCCATGTTTATTTAATTTTTTGAAACTAACATTGCCTTAAAAATAGGAAAAAAACTGACTTCTTAGAATAAGTCGATCTCTCAGTTATTTATCTCTTGTTTATATTAGGCACCATCCATTCAAATCCGCCCTCTTCTTCTTTTTCTTTTTGGCTGGTTCCATTTTTATTATGTAATATTTTGCATTTCTTTAAGTCAAAATTAACGTCAAAGTGAGAAAAAAGGTGCAAGAGTATAATATAAGGTATCAGTATATAAATTTTAAGTTAAGAATAATTATATGGTGAACAGTCAACAGTTAACAGAGTAGTCTTTTTTTTAAAGCCTTCCTTAAATTAAACAGGTCAAAGTATCTTTACTTTATCAAACACTAATTTTTGCCCTAAACACCACCTTTCGTACATTTAGTTTGGTGAAAAGAGTTGGTATTTTGGCACTTTTGAACAAACATAAATGAGATATAAAAGTGATAGTGAATCTAAGACCAACCACCTCTTAAAAATGCAAACTGCGCTACACAAAACATTGTATCACTTCCATGACATTGTTCAACAACAACAAAAAAGATAATTACAATGTGTTAGTCAAAACAAAACATTCGAAAACATTAAAAACATTCAAAACACTCTTAAATAAAGAGAAAAAGACAATTTCCAACAACACTCGACCAACGTCATCATCATGTTACTACTTCTATGTTAGAAGTTAGAGGATGGAAAAGTGGTATAGTGCAAATTCAATTTTTTGCCTTAAATGAACTGGAAAATATATCGATCTCCCCCTTCTTGAACTATTCCCCCCCCCCTTCCACTTAGAAATTTCTGAAATTTTTGGAAGGTGTTATCCCTCCCCTTAAGAAAGGCAAAGGGTACGAACTATGAAGGCCTTCAACGTATTGTGTTTACAGTTTACATTGAAAATTGTTGAGAATTGTCAAAAACTTAAGCCACAAAATAATGTAATTAGGTTACAAATCAATTGGTGGGATTATCATTATTTTGATTTCTTTTTGGACAAAGTTATCTATGAGCATATAGAAAGAAAAACATACTATTCTGCAGCTATTGAATATTCGAGGAAGAGTGGACCATAACTGCTAATATATTCGTTATTGTTTGGAGTCATCTTATCCTTTAGTGATTGATGCATCATTGTCTCCTCTTCTGGACTGGGAATTTGTGGCATCCTTTTGTCACCGGGAGCACCCGATGTCCGCTTGTTGAGATTTCGGTTTGCATCACGTTGAGGCGAAGAAAAAGAAAACTAAAAAATATATTTTTTAATTGATAATAATATGATAATCTGAGTCTAAAAAACCTCAAAACCTACAGTATGTACCTCCTGCAATCAATAAACGATGGGAATCTCATGACCAACGCTCAATCATTCCAACCTTTCCAATTGAGATGCTGGGTATTATAAAATTTGAAGTTATAAAGGTTTGAAACCTAGAACTTTCTAATGTAAAATAGCCAACGATTGGTATCAAATTTAATGAATTTTACGAGCTATCAGATCTTCTGGAAGTAACCTACAGTAACGATATACTTAATCATCATGCCTAAATGTTTGTTTTTAGGCCCAAACAATCTACCAATTTTGATACTTTTTAACAAAGATTTGGCACCTACCTTGTTTTTTAGCTGTTGTGCAAAGGAACTTCTATTTTGTGATTTGAACATTATTATGAATGTCAATTTTTTTATTTGATACACTGCAAAAAAATAAATTTCATTTAATACCAATCGAAATACGTTGATTTGTCTATTGAACATGATGAAAGTCAGCACGATACCCATTGAAAACTGATAAACGATAAAATGGACTTGAAAGTCAATACGAATGAAATGCAAAAGATAGTTCTCTTGGGAACATCACATATTTCTAGATATTTTTTTT
This sequence comes from Tiaropsis multicirrata, assembly GCA_032270745.1. Classification (NCBI taxonomy): domain Eukaryota; kingdom Metazoa; phylum Cnidaria; class Hydrozoa; order Leptothecata; family Tiaropsidae; genus Tiaropsis; species Tiaropsis multicirrata. The sequence continues at coordinate 15,883 of JAUJPO010047629.1, forward strand.
CAGCCGACTTTTAGTTACACGACTCTTAGCTTTTTACAAACCCTAAACTCGATCTCTTAGCTCAAATTTTTAAGCTTCTTTACTTAACCAAACAACTTTATACACAGTCTAACTTTAAGTTTTTTCGACTACGTACATCTTTAAGTCCTCTTTATTGGAACTTTTTGACGAGACATCCCTTGAAAAGCGACAAAAC
>JAUJPO010047640.1:0-16075 GCA_032270745.1 Tiaropsis multicirrata
TGAAATTCGGTAGTTTTTGCCATATTTTGATATTTTTCAGAAATTCTTCATTTTTTTTAAATGAAGAGCATGACCTGTCTCTAGAGTGACGTCAAATAATTATGATAAATGAACAGAAGATTCATCTTTTACCATAGTCTTGCATCTAGATGACTAGAATTGTGAAGTAAGGAAGGACGAGGTATTAAACAAAGATTTATTGACTACAAGAATACAAGAGTATAGCATATACAAACAACCCACTGATAAACTTTGCCTTAAAAATGCCATTGTCAAAATCACTATCATGTAAACAAGTTTGCATGTAACCAAAATTAACAAGCCAACCCACTGATAAATTTTGACGTATCGAATAAGAATTGCGTCATAAACGACTCCAGTCTACTTTTACCTCTATTCGGCGATAAATTATCATGTTCAGGACTGAACTGTGATGAAGTGCTGCTCCTTTCATCAGTTTCGACATCAGGAAGACTGTTGCGAACACCCACTGTCATATGCGATGAGAATTGTGTGGAATTGTTGCTAATGAACTGTTGTGTATTGGTGTGGTCATTGTCCGCATTTTCTTTGATGCTATTAGCTATATCATGCTGAAAATGAAAGATGATACAACTACCTTATCGGACAAAAAAATGTCGGACAAAAGAGACGAATTTTTTTGGAGGTAACGAAAATTTTGTCCGACGAATAATTTAGTCCAACGAAAAGAAAAACCAAAAAAAAGTTTTTTAGGCTAAAGTTTGCGCTTTTTGGAGGTAACGATAATTTAGTCCGACGAAAAACTAGTCCGATAAGGTACAGAACAAATCCAAAAATAGTGTGCCATTGAAAAAAATACAAATTTTTTACTAAAAGGTACATTCAATCTTTCTAAAAATTTGACAACTGTTGAAAAATAATTTTTAAGTGACCATTTTTAACGTAATCGTCATCGAGAGATGACAAAAAGGATACTACCAAAAGACGCTACCTTATTTTTTAATTTTTATCTTTATCCATGTAAATTTGTTGTTTGTCTCAATAACTAAAATCTTAGAGAAAAGTTTAACTTTTAAAGAGTCCATCTATGATGACTAGTGAAAAAGGGCCAAATTCAATTTCAATTTTGAAAATTGACCTATATTGTATTGATGTAATTGCATGTTGCATAAATGGATCAGTTAGAAAGAAATTAAAATGGACTTAAGCCTCTTTAAAATTGGAGGGTACCTAGACCTAGGCCTCTATAAAAATAAGGTAGCAAAGTATACATATACAAGTGTCACTCCTGATTTCGATGTTCTGTGATTTCATACTTTCTTAAATTGGGCTATTCCATATTTTATATCCATACATAGTCCAGTTCCAGTGGGTATTTAGTAAATATTTGGAATTTATTTGAGATTTCCAGGGGGTTCCAGTAAAAAAAAGGTTTTTTATCAGAAAGTTAGACACATTTTCAGGGAAATAGTTTTACGCCCTAGTAGGTTCGTCCACCGCTCTGTATGGTTTTTTGGAACAGCCCATTTTAATCGCAATAGTTGCAAAGTTTGAGAGTTTGAGAGTTTTTTCTTTTGGTAATGTAAATTATTATTACCCAACTCTTTCTTCGTGCTGCGTCGACGATATGGCTGAACCCAATGTTCTTGTTTCTACAAAAAAAATATAATTTGAGAAATAAATAAAATTAATTTTGAAGTTAACCCTTAAGAAATTTGAGCAAATACTACATCGGCGAGGTGAGGTCACTGCTTTGCAAAATTTTAAAATTTAAACTCGCAAGAATAGGGTATACTCAAGGAACTATAATAAATATTACAGTTCCTTGGTATAGGTTATTCGGATTAACTTTTGCAGGATCAAATTTTGCGAGCAAAAAAATATTCGCGAAAGATGAAACGATTGATGTCCAGATTTAGTGTATTATGTAATGGGATAAAAAAAGATTCTTTTAAAAGAGCGACGAATTATACACAATGGAGCTCATTAATTATTTGTTGAAGTTAAAATTGGAAATAATTAAGAAGTCCTATATACTTAGTACGTCGATTCAACAATACATTGACGAGGAGAGATTTGGATGTTCTGGTGACAGAATATGAAGCTGATGAAAAGGAAAATCCACCAAGTCGTGATGAAGGTTCTTGTATAAAAAACAATAAAACGACCATTAATTAAATCATATCATATTATGAAATTACATAGTGGGCACCACCCCCAGGATTTAGGGGGAGGGGGTTAATCTTTTTCACTGGCATTGGGTTGGAGGTTTTTATATTGTTCTATTGTTCTTTCTAGTGGGCCCCCACTTCCCACTACCCACCAAGATAGGAAGCATTCCAAAAAAGCGAGGTCAAAGGATCAAAATTTTGAAATGACTAAAACTTTCCCTGCACTACTTTCTCTCGCTTTGATTAAATATACTTAAAACAGTATTCATGCGATAGTTAGACTGGAGCTTTTGCGTATACTTCAATCTCGTTCCCAGGGTATATAATTTGCCACGGAAAGTCATGTGATATACTTTTCAACCAATAAGATTTAATTATTTCGAGGGGAAAACAAACACTAAAAGATTTTGTTAACTGATTACATATAATTAATCTTTAGTAGGTGTTCTGTTTTCCCCCAATTGTGATGTCATTCCGTGGCAAAGAATATCATTTGCGCTATTCTACGTTTTTTGTATGGCGCTTCAAAGAATATCCTGGAACTGCTGGGAACTGGGGTACTTATATTTTTATTACAGTGGGGTCAACTCTCGCAGCTAGGTCCAGGGTTATTAATATACTGTAGTCATATCAAAAAGGTCAAAAGTCGCATAACGAACCCTGTGAACGAGCTTTTGCGTACATATACTTTTATGTAGGCAAAACACATACAAATAACTAAGGTTTGTTTAAGTAAATAAGCGTTAATAATACACACACGTACCCTTATTTCCATTTTCGCCCAAAGTTTTATTTTGGCGGGTTGACTGCTTCTGTCCTCCTCGTATTTTTTTGCTCAAATTGTTTTCCAAGTTTACAGCTTGTTTCGTTTTGCCCGTCATTGAAAGAACAACTGCATGTCGAAATCTAAAGAAAAATCATTATACACTTTGAATCCATTTATAAGGTCTATTTGCAATGGGCTTTTTCCGGAAAAAATCTGCATCCCCCTCGACTTTTCTTAACACCAGACCCCTCCCCCTGGATATCCATGCTGAAAATTTCGAATCCCCTTGGATATCCTTGGTCCTCAAATTCTTAACCCTTGGATATCCCCGGATATTGAAAACTTCAAACCCCCTCTGGATATCCGACATCCTGAACAGTATGACGCGCACTATGTTTTCGATAGCGAAAAATCAACTTTTTTGATAGCGAAAAATCAATCTTTTCGATAGCGAAAAATCAACCTTTTCGATAGCGAAAAATCAATCTTTTCGATAGCGAAAAATCGATCTTTTTGATAGCGAATTTTGAAGTTTTAAAGGTGCGAAAAAGACGTTCTTCGATAGCGATTTATTCTTATTCTGACTGCGAGACTATCATGGTTTTGCAACATAGGGCGCGTCATAGAACAGTGGGTACGGATTCTTGGTGGGAAAGCCCATATGTACCTATACTTTCAAAGATATTATTACCCAAGCGAAAGGGTTCGAAAAATGCAATCGTAATTTGCAAATGCTGAAATCTGATTGGAGAAAAAAGTTAAGTCAGCCGGCAATTTGCAGAACCTTAAAAATCCCCCGGAAATGCACATTTGGGACAAAGCTCGGGCAATAATCTATATATAATGACTGTTTAGTCGTGCATATTACGACGAATAATGACCTCTACTACGACCAAAATCATTCGATAAAAATATTATAGTTAGACGATAAAAATTACCCCTCGTTAGGAAAACACTTATCTTAGCTGATTAGAAATATATTAAAGCATTAAAAAGACGACTTCATAAATATAAGCCCAATCCTTTGATATATTCAAGTTTTTTTTTCTTCAATACAGTACCTTGCACGAGCAAATGCTTTCGACGCCATTGATGAATGATGATTTTCCACTTCTTGTTGCCTGTAAGAACAAGTTAAAATAAGCAAATGATTTATGTTGGCCCGACCGCTGGTTGGGTTAATCAGCACTTATAAATTGCAAGGGGGTGTCAGTGAGTGCCCCCGAGCAATGTATATGATATCTTTGTTAACGGAATCATCCCAAAGCCATTGTGACTATAACCACAGGGACCGGCCGAATCTTTACATTAATTCAGACAAGGGGGCACTCAAGATAGGTGATTTACTGGGCGGTGCGGCCCTTAAGGGTAGGTTTTTCGCGGTTCTGACAAAACCCAGATGCACTGTAAAGGAGAAGATTTGTGGAAATCTTTGTTATAACTGGCGATAAATGCACTGTAAGGATCGATTTTTCGGTAAAGTTTGCACTGCACTGTCAGGGTCCAATTTTTAAACACAAATTTTTGTCCGAGCGTTTTGAGATCGAGTACACCCACCCCTGGGTTTAGAACAAAAAGTGATTATAGTAAGTATAAACACTGAGACCGAATTTCTCATTAGTTCAGATCTGATTTCAATGAAAATTACCTGATTTCATTTTGCGACGGGTCAATGGTAACCTTTCGTAATCGAATGTCGTTGTAGCTAAAAAAACACATCAAAATATCATATAGCTTCGTGGTACAAATTATCTTTATCATAATTATATATATTTTTCTTGGATGGGGATGGCTAGTGGCCTACTGCAGGCGGGAATAGGTGCTCACTCAAGGATCCACCTCAAACCTTAGGCAATCTATTGAGGTGTCTTAATCTCGTCCATATTTTATTTTCTTTCTCTCGGCTTTCACTTCACTAAAACCATACCGAGTACAATATGGGATATATTTTTCCAGTTGTGATTTTTCGTCATAGAAAAATAGAAAAATCTAAACGAGAAAATTATATCCACATATTGTACAAGTAAAGTAAGTGTGATAACTAATTTATTGTCAACTTGAAAAATAAATCTTCCCTTCTCTCTCTTTGTTTTTTTCTTTTCTATGTATAATAAATCTTTCCTTCTCTCTCTTTGTAGCTACTCTTTGTGTTTTTTCTCTCTGTTTTTTCTCTCTTTTTATTTTGAGTGAAATTGACATCTAAACATTCGAAAAGAAAATCGAATGGCCGTTAATCATTTTGTGATGTGAGTAGAGAGGGGAGAAAAAAATGGCCACGTACAAAACGCATAATGCATAACGAAAAATGCATAATGCATAATGCATAATATCTAATGAAAAACGCATAATACATAGTTCGGAAAGGGGTCTTATCCCCCCTTCTTGCTATCCCTCCCCTTCTTGATCCATTCCCCATCTTCTTAACACTTTTGTACCATGAGAAATAGTTGTTTTGCAATAGCCCCTGGAAAAAAATACCATTTACAATCATTGAATTTCGAGCAAACAATAGGTAAAAAGGTTAACGTACATTGGATATATAAAATTAAGATTTGTTTAGGTTAGCATTTCGCTTAAAGGTGCATAGAAACTCTTAAACCGAGTGTTAGTTGATCAAAAGTCCTTATATATTAAGATGATATAAAAGGCCGAGTTGCAACTCACAAAACTCGTATTTGCAAAATAATACCCATCATATTATTTCTTATGACGTATACTTTGTAACTGTTAAGTTTTCAACTCGAAAATTACAACTTAGACAAAGTTTTCAGTAAAGTTACTTGAAGTTACTCAGAATAACTCGGCTTATCTTCTCTTCTAACTCCAAAAGCTCGACAGCTAGTAACTCGATGTACAACTCAAGGGCTTTTCCTATGCAAAATGTTGAGCAACTCAAATTTTAACTCATTTTATGTAACTTGACATCTATTGCGTCTTTTGAGCCTTCTGGGCCATCGTAATAATTCATTATGCATTTTGCGTTATTATGCATTATGGGTTATGCATTATGCGTTTTTCATTAGGTATTATGCATTATGTATTATGCATTTTCCGTTATGCATTATGCGTTTTGTACTTTGCCAGAAAAAAATATAAACAAACAAATGAAGAGAACTGTGTACATAAAGTTGATCTCTCGTTTACCAGATCTCCTTGTTGAACGCAGTCTCGTATTTTTACGTTTTTACGTGTAAAAATATGAAATGTCGGATTTATGGCTTCTCTCTTATCTATAATATTTAATAATTATTGTAATAGATATTCGCCAGGATGAAGAAATTATTTTTTTTACCTAATTCCTGTTTCATTGACAGAAACGATTTCAGTGGATTTTCTTCGTATGGTGTCCGTCGTTTGCTTGATGTGAATCTATTTACCGAAGAGAAATTATAAACAATCTATTGGGTTGGCAATGGCATTGTCTAGACTATGAACAGACTTCCCTAACATCCTGCCTGGAAGTAGTCGGGATTCGAACACGAAGCCGTGATCGAAACCTTTACACTACCAATCAGCAGAATGTCTACAGTTGGGGCTAGCCTTATCGAGATGGTGATGTAAAGCAAAGTTTATCTTGACACATTTTTTCGCTGAGCTTTACAAGGCCATCTGGATGATGAGGCTATCTTATACACGTTTTGTTATATTCTTTGCTACGGAAAGTCATGTGATATACTTTTCAACCAATAAGATTTAATTATTGCGAGGGGAAAACAAACACTATGGTTTAACTCACAAAAAGATTCTCAGAGGCTTGAATATAAGATGAGATAAGAACACAATGTTCAAAAATTGAAAAAAATACGTATACTCTTCCCAGTAGAGAAACTTAACGTTAATTTCAAAACAACGCATTTCTAAACATCAAAACGTAATTTGGACGTTGAAAGAACCTTTTTCGTAATTTGGATATAAACGTAACGTTGAAAAAACCTGATGTGTCTACTGGGTTGCCGGTGATTGTATCCGTACTTCACTACTGGTGTTGGTTGAAAAATGCTCGATTTGATGCACCACTGGTGTTTATTCAATCTTTTACGTCTGCATTTATACAGCCTGTCTGGCAGTAGTCGGGATTCGAACACGAAACAGTGCAGTGCAACTACTACTACATTGAACTACCTTTGCGATATAACCTTATCCAGATGAAGATAACGTGTATCAAGTTTAACTTGACACATCTGCTCGCTGAGCTTTACTAAGTTCAATACAAAAACGTGTGTACACTCTTACCGGTGATTGTATGATCCTAACTTCACCAGTGGTGTTGGTTGAAGAATGCTCGATATGATGCAATTCTGTGATATGTTTGTTCAATGCTTTCCGTCTGCACTTATACAGCCAACAGCCTTTATCTTGCATCCAGGCCGTGATGACCAGAGCTGGGAAAAACAGAAGCGTTAGAACAGCTTCCCATAGTTCAACTTGGTTCGGTGTTGACCAACGTATGACAAATATCAGCCACAAATAAGCTAGTATGGACCATAAAGAGGTGATGAGAAAAACACCGAACTCGTTGACCCGCTTCGAAGTGTTCGCAGGGAGCGCCATCACGCATATAGCCGTGATGACGATCAAATTATATGCGGCAGACCCAATAATGGTATATAATCCCAGACTCAATGCTGGTTTGGTATCACTCAATGTCGCCAATGTCTCAAAAACAGAGATAAGAATCTCCGGCGCCGACGAACCGAGTGCCATTAGAGTCAGATTAGCAATGGTTTCGTTCCACACGAAGACCTCTTGTTCGACGCGTTCGTTTTTATCGCGGTCGTACGTATAAATAACACGTTTCTTGCTCGTAATCATTTCAATGCTCAACATGAACGTGTCTGCTACGATTGCTATGCCAACGAACAAAAACAAAATGGCGCAAACGTAAAAACAACATTGGACCCAATCCTTCCATAGCAATTGGCCTGGCACTAGTAGCCAGCTTTTGAAACAAATATCACCGTATATAGCAATGTTTCCATTCGTGTAGTTCTGGTAAGTCACCATGTCCTTACAAGAAGATTATTTTTTCATTGCGTCAATGTTGAAGCTTGATATAAAGTACGATGTGTTTTGGGTTGCAAGTCATGTTTTTTGTCTTTTACCTGTAAAGAAACATTTTATTTGGATTACACCATTTTCTTTATACTAAGAACAAACCATTTAAGACATAAGGGTTACGAACGTCCTAAGAACATTTTAAGAATTACGATGATAATTTATTCTGAAGAAAATTGAATTAAAAATTTCCCAGCAGAAACGAAACATTGTTTTGACGTCCAAACAACGTTGTTTAAATGTCAGAACATTATTTGGACATTGAAACAATGTTGAATGTCTGCTGGGTTAGTAAAATTATAAAGAACATAATATCATAAAGAACATTTTAAGTTTAAGCTTTCCTGTAATAATTTCTGAAGAAGATTTCTTGAAAAGAGCTAAAAATCAAGAACATTATTAAGAGCATTTTGCGCAAATATTCTTCAAAATGTCAAAATATATCACTGTTCGGTCTTGTTGGCTTCACAGAAATGTTTTTTTCGGCTTCGAACGCTTTTTCAAAAAGGTTTGAATTTTTTTTAACAAGTATCGGGTCTCACCCTTTGAAATCGGTTGAGGCGAGAAGTATATTAGTGAGAAGAAGAAAGTTGATGGCAGAGATAACATTTTTCACTTGAAAAGTTTCGCACAACAATATTTTCTTTTTATAAGAAAAAAGTAAAGACTGTATTGGGCTTTTCCAGGAAAACAATGTTCCCGAACTGTTGAGGATATAGGATATTTTCAACATCCTATGATAATGCATGGGTAAATAATTTGAAGACCTAGAATATCCAGGAGGCTGGTGTTAAGAGATCGATATCCTCAACAGAAAATAATGAAAAATCTTGTCAAAATCTATCTACTGAATAGGCTATTTCTCTACGGTGGTTTCCCAAGCGACGGTGGCCGAGTGGTTTGAGTGTTCGCCTCCCGTTCGCAAGGTTGTGGGTTCGACCCCCAGTCGGGTCAGACCAAAGACTTAAAAACTGGTACTCGCTGCTGTCCTGCTTGGTACTCAGCATTAAAGGATTAGTGCGAGGACAAGAGGAGAAATCCAGGGAAATGAGTGGCGCACTCCCCTACCTTCGGGTAGATAGCTATCGAAAAGGGAGCCTTCAAATCCCCCTCGACTGTGGTCGCAAACTTACTTATTTCTCTATGGATTTTCATAAAAGTGTGTGTATATTTCTAACAAAAGATGTTCATTCCCATTCATTCTTGTGCGGAAACGGAAACAACATGAACACAAATTCGAAACAATGAGAAGCCCGATCCAATGGATTAAAGGTAGAGATCCAGGGTGAAGAGCTCCAATGAAAATCCCAAATTTAACCGCGTTTGGTCTTTCTAAGCCTACTTTAACACGCTATACCTTTCGTTCTATAAAAAAGATATTAAAAAAGAATACAAATGTGAAAAAAGCTCATATCTGAGGAGCGTTTTATAGCGGAAATAAACACTTCTAACCTGACACTATGTAAAATCTTCAATACTTAGATATATTTAATCTCTCACTTCCTAAAACAGACAAGGCTCATAAGGTAGACACGTTGTTTTGACGTCCAAACAACGTTGTTTCAACTTCAGAACGTTATTTGGACGTTGAAACAATGTTAGAATAGCATTATGTGCCTGTTGGGTGTTAATTCGGCCAAGAGAAGCATATGAAAATATGCTGACTGAACCATTCTTTTACAGGACAATTCTGAGCCTTGTTTCCGGAAACTGGATGGACGATAAAAAGTTTCACCCGGGCGACAGCAAAGAATTATTTATAAGTCTTATGGGTTTAAATTGTAGCTTCGTTATCGCACTTCTTATAAAAGAATTGAAGTGAATTTTGGTTTTCTGTGGATTAAAAATAAAGATTAAAATATCAAGAGTGGTTAAAGATTTCCTTTATTCATTCGTTCCTCCATTACTTTATTCATTCGTTTATATGTTACTTCATTGATTTGTTCAGTCGTTTCATTGAGGTTGTGGACTTGCCAATTTGAGACCACCCAAGTTGTCTGTAGTTAAGTCCCTTAAACGTGTTTGGAGAACGAAGCATCGAAACAAAAATTGACTCTCAAGCGATTTTTAGAGACTTTTGTACTAAAGAACGACGTCGTCTCAAGTTGGAAGATGAATTATATCATGCATTATGATACTCCATTTATTTGTTTCTCTCGTTTTAATTTTCTCTGCTGTTTTGAAAAAAATTATTTACAGCCAGAGACATGTGACCGCGGGTAGTCTTATCACACTTGGCCAGTTTCCGGAAACACGACTAGTTTTTTGTTTCGCCTGTTAAATGAATTAAGATTTTTCTACATGCTGCGCAGTAGACACACATCGTTATTTCTATAGAGTATTTTATCATCATAGTATATTATATTTATACTTCTTTCTTTTATTCTACAGATTAAACATTACTAATACAAAGTAGATGGTAAATCATGCTTATTTAATTTCAACATTGTTTCGACGTCTCTAAATGACGTTCTGACGTTGAAACAACGTTATTTGGACGTCAAAACAACATAGTCTGCTGGGAAGTAATTAATAAAGTAGTAACCAAGAAAAAACACTCAAGATAAATAAATAGACAAAAAGACATGCAAAAAATATATTCGAGAGTTTCATTTTTGCCATATCACCAATCAAAAAATTTGGTTTTCGAAATATTATCAATTTGAAAAAAATCGGGAGCTATAATAAAACAAAGCCCAAAAAAATTAATTAAAAAGGGGGGAACAAAAGAGAGCAGATTTTTACGAGTCTAATTAATTAAAGATAGAGAGAAAAATAGATAAATGATATTATCATATTCGCCCTTTCTATTATTGTTTTGATAAATTGAAATTTAATAACACTTAAAATCCTTGAGGTCAAATTCCCTTTCTTCATCCTAACCAAGAATTAATTTGAGCAGCAACAATATATCTTTTTAGTATTATTGCTTTACACATCAAAATACATAAACATTGAACGTTAATATTTCGTTATATTATAAAAAGTAGAAAATTTCGCTCTTTCTGAGTGGAATTAACCTTTTCGGCAGTTAACTGCTTGTTGGCAGTTGACGGCCTTGTTTCACTCAGATTTTAGATTTGCATTTTAGATTCTTCAATCATTTAATATTTATTTCCTTTCTGTCATAAATAGGGTTTCAAAATAGTCTAAGTGTGTCATTAATGATCTACTTCCAGATAACCTTGAAGAAATGGAACTTATATTTGATACAGTTTAATCCAGACTGTTCAATTTAGAATTTTAAGATATTATGGTCCAGCTGGTCTCAATGATGGAATGCTAAGTTTTTCTTGCTTTGAAATGCTTCATATAGAAAATTGCAAAGAAATTAAAAAGTCTAGAGTCACAATGAAATGGAGGCTTTGATTTAGATAAAATTTCTCTTCCCTATCAAAATTTCCATCATAGCACATTATATTTTCAAATAAACTTCACAAAATTTGACACTCACTAGTACTTTTAGTAATCATTTATTTTACATTCATGATTTTGAGTTGTTGCCTAACCAGAAGATTCAAAATAATTTCTAAAAAAGATTATATACCATATGAGAGCTCTCAAAAAGGTATCTAGAGGACCTAGAGGCTTTTAACAAGTATGTGTGAAGTATTTTCCAGGGTAAAAACAAAACCTGGCACAGCTGAATGGCTGATAGGCAATGGCCTACCATTTTGCCCGCTAGTTGGCTCACTCTCCTTTACCTTATATAGTGTGTTTCGCTCTCCTTCTAATGGCTATTCACTGGAAAAGTGCATTGTGGGTAATCTTGCAATGAATTTTGGGAAGTTTTTGTTAGTACGTTTAGGAAAAACCCCACATGTACCTTAAAAATCCAGACCAGAATCCTGTATGATATCAAATGTCTCTTTCATTGCCCTCTGAGGGTCTGAAAGATCATTAGGGGATTTCGATTTCTATCCTATTAAATTGTCTGCATCATATTGAGTATAAATAATTCGTTTTTTTAAAAAGAGACAACAAGCGTCAAATTTTGCAATCCAGTTAATCTTCTTTTAAACAAACATAATTTTGTCAGGAAAATAGCAATAGAATAATTAATTAGATACATCCTTCTAAAAAAAGCTATTTATGGACTTTGCCGATGTATTTTAAATGGTGTCATGTTGTATCCAATCTGCATCAAATTCAATATGAATAAAAAAATTTATTAATAGGATTGACTCTAGGGTTTATATTTAGTAAACCTGTCATTATTTTTGTCAATAAACGTCATTTTGTCATGAAAATGACATTAGAATAATTATTTAGCTTCATTCTTCTAAAACAGCCACCTCTGAACTTCACTAGCTATTTGAGGACGTCAATTTATATACAATCTTACTGACTGCATCAAATTCAGCATGAAAAACTCCTTTTGTGGTAATTATTTTATGAATTCGTCAATATTTTTGTCAGCAAGTGTCGTTTTGTCAATCAATGACATGTCAAATATTGGTCATTTTTTCTTTTTTATATCTTTCTTCTTCCTCACTTTAACTTCTAGTTTCCCAATTTTTTTCTCCGAAATATTCACCCGATTCGGTCATAGCTGTCGACAAAACATTTGAAAGTTACCCAAAATGCACTTTTCCAGTGAAAAACCATTCGAAGGAGAGCGCAACACACCATATAAGTTAAAGAAGAGCGAGCCAACTAGTGGGCCAAATGGTAAGCCAAAGGCCCGGGCCATTCAGCTGGGCCAGGTTTTGTTTTAACTCTATTTTCCACGCATGTTTTCAATATTCATCCAGACTATAATGTATATTTAAACAGATGTATATAATTAATATTATCATTTAAATAGTTTTAAATGTAACATCTATAACCTATATTAATAGTGATGATATGTAATATAATATCAGGGTCATTTTAAGAAAAAAATTTAAAAGAATTAATTGTATAACAAACAAAGTAAAGATGTTTGAAATGTTTTTGTATTTTTAGAGCTTTTACATTTTTTTATTCATCATACTTTTGAAATCATCCCAAAATCAGAAGAGAGTGTACAAGAAAGACAAAATTAGGACTTTGAAACAAGAGAGATATGGTCAAATTAACAGAATGAGAAACACAAAACCACCAAATAACAATTCATAACACACAGTGCCGTAGCCACCGGAGGGGCCAGGGGGCCTAGGCCCCCCTAAAAAGAGTTCAGAGAACTGTTCCTGGCCCATCAGCCCCAACCAAGATAGAGCCTCCTTAAAAACTAAATAATGGACCCCCTAATATTTATTTTGTGTCTACGGCACTGTACACATACAAAGACAAACATAAAACACAAAACAACACTCATAGAAACAAAAAACTTTCATTTCCCGGAATTCTGACTAGTTCATAGAGACTTTACACCTGTTATCGGGGTACCCATCACTCAGTCTCCCTTAGGCACTATCAAAAACTGACCAGCAGTTCATAAAGCCATGTATAAACAAAATAAAAAACTAAAATAGAGAGAAGTTGAAAGAAGATTAACAACTGATCCGTTTCTGCTCATACAATCAAGTACATCAGAAGATGATCAGTTTTACGCAAAGACAGAAATTGTTGCGACAGGGAAGACTAGAACTAGGTTTAACACACCGAATAAGCAAAACAGTACAAAAGATATAATAACAGCGGTAAGATATGCTTGGAAAAGTTTAAATGCATTATAAATAGTATGTGACCTGCTTTTTTCACCTGTACTGTACACTTTTTATCAGCAATTTTTGTTGATTATTTCCAGCCAGGGCACTCTTATTCCCTGCTAATTAAAATTATTTATCAATTGTTTGAAAGTCAAACAAACGAAATTAACCAAAAAATTTAAAACCTTACTTTTAAATAATTATAGCTGGCAAACTATATCCAATCAGCAAAAGAAATTAAATATTGACTATATAATCGATAATCGTCGATGGTACATTATTACTCAAATCAGGTTGGTCGAGAAGGATTTTGAAGAGTACAATTAATCTGTAATAGTACACTCCGAAGAGTACAATATTACACTAAAAATGTAAAACACAGACTCGAATTTTCTAACTTTTTCCTTTAAATATGTTTATGCTCTGTTGACGTTTTCGAGTCTTCTTTTAAAAGAAACGACTAAAAGAAGACCTTGCCATGTTCTGACGTCAATTGTTTCTATAAAAAGAAGTTTTTGAAATGACGTAAATTCCATTTCAAATTGGTTTGAGGATAATTATTTGCGTTTTTATTTTTCCCTTTCCTGATTATCAAGAAGTTTGGTATTTGATCAATGATTACCCAGGAATCGCACGTTTAGTCGTACAATTAACGATTAATCACTCGTAACACGTAGAAAATAAAGTAATTTGATCCTCGTCCTACGGACTCTGACAAATTACAATTTTCTCCTTGTTACTCGTGATTAATCGTTAGTAATTGTACTCCAAAACGTGCGATTACTAATCGAATCATGCCATCGATAAATAATCAATTTGTATTATCGATAATGGATGATTAAAATAATTAAAAAATTAGCGTCAAAAAATTGTGAAAATATCAATTTTTTATAATCAATTGATTATCTATCAATTACTCGGGCATAATTAATTGAATTTTTCAATTGTCAAATCAATCAAATTCAATCAAACGAAATTGAATGATTGATTTTCAATTGATCAAATCAATCAATAGACAAATGGTAATAGCAATCGAACTGATTAATTTTTAAAAAGCTTGGCAAAATTTGAGTAATTCGGTTTCATGGAGTGAGACATGGGCAATTAAAATTGAATCGTATTTTTTATGAAATTGACATGACTGAAAAGTCAAAGATGTACAATTAACTTTCAAAGAGAGTCATTTGATATTGGCTGCTAATTAAAACGGAGTGACAGAATTGGGGCAGGGGTGATGGAGATAGGGATATCTACCTTTAAAAAAAGGGCTGACGGAATTATAAAGGAGGTGACTCACTCCATCATTCACGGATTGAATGAAGTAACCGTCATTATTCTAATTTAATCTGTCCTCTAATTAGTACAAATAAATTATTTTGGCCATATGGAAGAAATTTATCGCCTCTAATTATCAGTACCGTCAAGGGGTGATACTTTGCATTACTCTGCGATACTTTGCGCTGTGCATTTTACCGAATAGTGATATTTTCTTTTTGAAAATGAAAGTGAAAGAAAAAACATAAAGTAAAGTGGTAGTGTCACTGAAAACAAAGGCGTCAATTTATATGAAATCTCTAATAAATTTACAATGTAAAAGTTTGAAGAAAGAAGAAAAATTGGCATAAATAAAAGTTTAAAAAAGTAAGAAAGAAAGAAAAAAGAAAAGTACCAAAAAGAGTGTTTAATTTTTCATCCACTAATTTAGTACGAATGGAGTCCTCTTTTCCTCTAATTATTAGCTAGCACAACAAAAAAGTTCACATTCCGAAGTAATTTATTTCCTCCTACCTATTATTAGTACGACCCCTCCAAAATTATTATTTTTTCGGTCTGATTAAATTAGAAGAATGACGGTAACACTGACACTACAGAAACCTATTATATTACACACTCAAGCCACGCTTACCCTCCTCGCACATAAAAATGAAAACAGAAGATGTTTAAAGGTTTGGAAAATAAAATAACAAAATAAAAATACTGACAAAATATCTGAGACATTCTCTTAATGATTTAATATTCCAACTTACAAACTTTCCTGCTATCTGCTGTACTGCACTGTTTGGTTTGGTTTTAGATTTTGGGTTTGCTTTTTGCTTGGGATGTGATTGCTCTTTTTTTTTTGTTCCACTTTCGGTTTTGATTTTAAACATTTATCCGGAATTGGAATCCGACCGTATCATTCCGCAATGCTATCAAAATCATAAAAAATGGAGAGGCAGGTCCTCAGTGAGTTTGTACCCGGGAGGAGGGGGGGGCTTGGGGCGCTCAAGGTAAGTGACCTACCGGACGTGATGCCCTTAAGGGTAGGTTTTTCGAGGTTCTAACATAGCCTAGGTACGCCCAGGTGCACTGTAATTTTGAAAAATTTTCCTAAAACTGGGGGAAAATGGCAAACTCGTCCCCAGTCCTCTCCTCCATTTTTTTTACGATTTTGATAGCATTTTGAAATGGCTATCATGCAAGTCAAA
>JAUJPO010047651.1:0-16073 GCA_032270745.1 Tiaropsis multicirrata
CCGGGGGGGGGGGGGTTATAGGTAAGCTTGTTCTCATAATTTGCACCCAGGAAGTTTTACCTCTGAACAAGCCTTGATTTGATCTCTGACATCCGAAATTTACCCTGGCCATAATAGATTCAAACACTGGACACGAGGCAATTTCATGTTACAC
Source organism: Tiaropsis multicirrata (assembly GCA_032270745.1). Classification (NCBI taxonomy): domain Eukaryota; kingdom Metazoa; phylum Cnidaria; class Hydrozoa; order Leptothecata; family Tiaropsidae; genus Tiaropsis; species Tiaropsis multicirrata. The sequence continues at coordinate 155 of JAUJPO010047651.1, forward strand.
AACTCTTTTCTGGAACAGCAAATGGGCTTTTTCAGAAAAATACATATCCCCACTCACTGTTGAGGATGTCACCAACCCCCCTGGATATCCGTGCCGAATGTCATAGCCGTCCGGATATCCTATAGGATATTGAAAATTTTAAACCCCCACCCCCTGGATATCCTTGGTCTTACCAGATTCTTACCCCCTGGATATTGAAAATTTCGGACCCTCTTCGCTCTTGGATAGGCCGATATCCTCAACAGGGGAGATACGTCCTTTTTCTGGAAAAGCCCATTTGAAACAAGAGTAACAAAAATTTCGGATGGTCAATTTTTCTGATTCTGAAAAAGGCTTGCAAGTGAACGTGTTTAAAGGAATAAAACCAGGAGTAGTGAAATACATATACCGATTATATACTTACATAATTCATCAACAGTGAAAGGGGGCGGATTAGGTTTGAAATTTTCCAGCCACCCTCGACTCATCATACGCCCACGCCCTCTCGGTGAACATTTTGGCGGGACAATGGTTTGCACTCCTCCTTCGCTCATCGTGTGATTGTCTACTTTTACTTTAATATCTACTTCTTTTTTGAATTATTTGTATTTATTTCTAAAAAAAGAAGGAATTTTTCTTTATGTAGATTGCGATAAAAAATTAATTTAAGCACAGTAAAATCTCTCCTTAAGTGGACATGGTCTAAAGCAGACATCAGACACTATTCCCTGGAACGAAAGAACTAACTTTAGTTCATTTCAAAGCGGACATCTCTATAGGACAGACACTTGTTTCGTACCAGCTTGCTGTCCGCTTTAGAGAGTTCCAATGTTTTGAAACAAAAAGTTGGGGATCGTCCCGAAATTTATGGAAATGCCCCCATTAGAGGCGGGGATCGTAGAAATGTTTGAAAATGTGGAAAGCCGACGTTTTGAGTTTTTTTTTTCAAAGTTACAATATATACATAGTATATAATAAAATTTACAAGATGAAAAACCTGCTTTATAAAAATAGCAGCTCATAATGCATGTGAAATAACATTTGGTATTCAAATGGAGGAGGTCTAGGGTATCGAGAAAAGAAATTTAAGCGAAAATTTGTCTCGCGAAATCGCGTGGGATCGTCGATTCGCGAAATTAAATCCACGCGAAATTTCTCAAACTGCTCAGTCACGAAATTAAATCCAAAATATTTCGCGAGAAATTTAATCTCGCGAAAATTAATACGAAAGTAGCCTTTTACAAGTATATTTTTTGAAGAAGATGTCTGTGTTCTTTCAACTGACGATTTTTTAAAGTTAAAGTTAAGTTCATAGAGTTAAAGTCATAGGCATAAAATTGAGTGCCGAATGAATTGAGAGAAGAAAGGGTAAAAAAAACTTAAGTAGAAGTACAAAAAAAAAGATTCTTACTGGAAAAAAATTGCTCCCATGTAGAAACCAGGGCATTATCACTTAACTGATACTTTTTGTTTCTTTCATGTAATCCTGGTTTCTACATCTCAGCTGTTTTTAGTGACAAACTTTTTTTTTTTCGTTGTAAAGCAAAAGGGTTAACTTAAATTTTGAGCTATCATACTTTGAATTTGCTAAATACGTCGAAAAGATATTGCGAAAAAACAACGAACTTTATCATTTAACTTCAAAATTGTTCTATTTTTTATGAAACATCCGGTAAGTTGCTTGCTATAAAAAGCAGATGCATGATACTGTATTTCCCATGTTGCACTCGTGAATATTCTGCAATGCACGGTACGTTGTTTTAAGATCCAAACAACCTTGTTTCAATGTCAGAACACGTTATTTGAACGTTGAAACGATGTTGAACACGTTATTTGAACGTTGAAACGATGTTGGACACGTTATTTGAACGTTGAAACGATGTTGGACACGTTATTTGAACGTTGAAACGATGTTGAACACGTTATTTGAACGTTGAAACGATGTTGAACACGTTATTTGAACGTTGAAACGATGTTGGACACGTTATTGGAACGTTGAAACGATGTTGGACACGTTATTTGAACGTTGAAACGATGTTGAACACGTTATTTGAACGTTGAAAGGATGTTGGCACCACATCGTTGTATGTCTGTTGGGTTGGTTATTAATACTTCCAATTCTTAATAATTTTCAACTTGCTCAAAATAATTTTGTTAAAATGACCCAACAGCAAACCAATTTCACAGTTGCTCATAACCACCATTCATTACCAATAATATTACCTTGATCAGATTCTGGTATTATTTTCTCCCAAAGTTCTCCACGATACCCATAATCCACAGCGTCAGATGTAGCTTACAAGAGGGTAGGTATATATAATTAGCAAAATTTTCCATTAAAACCAAATCAATAATGAATAAAAATTCAGATAAGTCGACTAGCCTATACTAGAACTCCACAGAATTTTTGATCATACTGCGCAAGAAAAAATCGGAATCGGCTGATACAGGAAAAATCTATAAATCAACAAGCAAGTGCTATAATGAGCTCCGAACACATCTCGAAGAGCTCCATAACGCAATGACAGGTTCCTGTCTCTTTTGTGGGTCGAATCAATTAAAATTTAGATAATTTGAATATCGGTAGAATCCATAAATCAACAAGCAAGTGCTATAATGAGCTCCGAACACATCTCGAAAAACTCCATGACGTAATGACAGGTTCCTGGCTCTTGTGGGTCGTTTAGGGACGAGAACGAGGCCGCGGGCGAGGCATTCCGCGAACTACTCGTGCTTGATGCTGAACTGCTTCCTTCAAAGTCTAGAGGAGCCAAACTTTTGAAATCCAAAAGAAAACTTTTTTGGTCGACTTGGTAGAGTTGGAGACCGATTTTCGTCTAAAATAATTTAAACAATAAGATTTTTTAAATTTGTAAGAAGTCATTAAACTGTGGCATATCAATTAATAAACCGCGAAATTAAAATGCCGCAAAATTTCAATTTGGAGCTCGACCGCAAGGTTAAAATGTCGCGGAAGGAAATTTTGAACAAACAACCCGCGAAATGAAAATTTTGGCAAAAGACCCAGCAAAATAAAAATGGCCGCGAAAATTTCAAGAAATAAATTAGGTGTGTATAAACAACATTTTTAAACAATTTTTTTAAATGTATCTTACGTATCCTTTGCCGTTCTTTTTCTTCTTGCGTGCTCTGATGTAAAACGAATTCTCGCATTTCCATTCCTAAAAAATGAAAGAAAAAAAAATATGCACGATTCACAATCAAATACAACTTTGATACAATTATTTTTAACTCCCTAGTTTTATTAAATTCAGCATTTTCAATGTCCAGGCTAGGCTGGCCAATCAGAAGATGCACTATAACGTCAATCATTGTGCTGCAAGCAAGTTGAATTATAACGTCAAGCATTGTGCTGCAAGCAAGTTGAATTATCAGGCATTTCAGACATTGTTTTCACATTGTATGCTAGTTATGAATTCAGACATTGCTTTCGCACCGCATTCAAACAAGTAAGAATGTTACGCCTTTTGAGCTATGAAAAGGCAAGTCAGGCATTATTTTACTTTTTTACAGTCGGGATAAAATGGTTCTTGGTAAATGAACTATTTTGGAGAAAGGATTGAATAGACCTTTTCATAAATTACATCACGGACAACGACTGCCTCGTTTTGAATTGAGCACTATTATGGTAATTGAATCCCAAGAGAGCTTATCAAAACTTGACTCCATTGATAGATGTGTCATTTTGAGTCTCGTGAGACATAATCACCTTGGTAATTGTATGAAACGAGGCAGCCGTTGGTCGTGACGTAATTTATGAAAAGGTCTATTCTGAGAGTTAAAATGTCCTGGTCCAAGTTTTTGGTTGATATCCAATACTGCGAAGTTAAATTCTACGGAAATATCTTCCCCTGAAAACCTTTTCTCTTATAAGGTTGCCGTAGTGGTAGGGTGCTGGTGTTTCCAAATTGATAAATTGTGAGTTCCAGACCTCACTCAAATCGACCACCTAAGTCACCTTTCGCATCGCTAATTACCCCAGCGCCCAGGTGACGTTCCGGGTAACATAATAATAAACATTCGAGAATGAAAGTGAATTGAATTTCAGATCCTAGACGTAAAAATTGTCCGTCTAGGCTTGATCTCGCATTTTAGCCTTGATGTCCATCTTTGTGAAAATAACTAGTGTACCTGTGTGACGTGATAACGATCGATTTTCCGGACATAATCACTTGTGATAAAGAGTTCCATAACATCCTACGTGCAACCGGGTCCATTCCAGATGAAGGCTCGTCCAAGAAAATCAAAGTTGGATCCCCGCATAATGCGATCGCTGTGCTTAACTTCCTCTTGTTGCCACCGCTAAATATTATTAAAAAGATGGCAGATATCATTAAAATGCAATTAGATAGAGGAAATTCTTACTTAAATTTGAAGGCATAATTTTTGAAATTCGGTTCAGTATTTAACGAGGAAAAGATTTTTTGAAAAATTGCAAAAAAATACCAAATTCTATTTTACGAATATTGTTTATCAAACCATTGATAAATTCTCAAAAAAAGGTGCCATTTTGGAAGTAATAGCTTAAATTTAATTTAATTTAAAACTCCTATTTTGACGTATTTTTGCACTTTTTTAAAAGTGTTTTTTCTATGGAATGGAATAAGAATATTATACGATATACTCAAATTTCGTTGTGTAAATATTTCCCTAATTAGATCAATAATTAAGAAGCAGTACTTAATGTTTGATTCAACAGTAAAGTTAATAAGTTTTAACCCAGTAATAATGTCGCAAGTATAGAGAAGTAATTAACTTTGCATAGCCATGAAACTAGTACAAAGACTTGAAGTTATAAGCCTGTACCAATCTCCAACCCATGTGGAGAAGAAACCCACAGAGGGGATCCGTTACATGCTAGAACCTCAACTCCAGCAGATACACAACGTCAAAACGTTCTTTCAACATCCAAATAACGTTTTGACGTTAGAACAACGTTCCTCACCTATAGGTTTTGGTGCATTTGTCGATGTGGTCATAAACGCTCAAATCTTTGGCAAGTTTGTTGACAGTATCAGAGATGAATTGTTCAGGGACACCTCTTAATCGACAATACATCCACAACAACTCACGACCTGTCATCAAATCAATCAATGCATCAAATTGTGGACAATATCCCATACGTTGACGAACCTGGAAGAAGGTTTATAAGAAACAATATTTACTTTGACGGACCTACCTGGCAATCAAATGAAATTAACCCTAAGGGCGTAAATAACCTTTAAAGAAAGGAACGAACCAACGAACGCCTCCTTAGTCGAACACAGTTTATAATCTTACCTCGGCCAGGTCTTGGACAACATCAAACCCATCAATACTTGCTGAACCACTCGACATGGTTTCATCTCCGGTCAGAATTTTGAAAGTGGTTGTTTTCCCAGCTCCATTTTGTCCAAGAAGTCCGAAGCATTCACCGTGCGGTATACCAAGCGATAAATGATCAACTGCTACCAAAGACTCTCCTAAAAAAGAAGTAGAAAAAACTGGTAACGGAAGCAGAAGGTACAAAGTGTTCTACTTTATTGCATGTAAATTTCGCAGCCATTTTTATTTCGCTTGAAGCCAAAATGCGAATTTCGTGATATTTTCAATTTCACGGCTTTTCGAGGGAAATAGCAAATACACCTATACATGTAAGAATCAATCCTGCATTAAAAGTGAATTTTGATGACAAAGTTAGAAGTGGTGGAACTTCCAATTTGAGACCACTCAAGTTTTCCGTAGCAAAGTCTCTTAAACGAGTTTGGAAATGGAAGCATCGAGACTAAAATTTGTCTCTTTTATTCGAGCGATTTTTAGAGACTTTTGTACTACTAAAGAACGACGTAGTCTCGAATTTGAAGATGAATAGAAACCCAGCAGACACGTGATGTTTTTCCAACATTCTTTCAACGTCCAAATAACGTTCTGGCTTTGAAACAACGATTTTTGGGCGTTAAAACAACATTTCGTGCCTGCTGGAGAAGCATCAAAAGCTCTTACCACTTCTCGGATGAAAAACTTTGGTCAAATCTTTGATCATCAACACGTGATTATTCACCACCTGATTGTTGATTCTCCTTTTCTCATTGGTCACGTCCGTATCGAAATAACAGTCGTCGTTTGTTGTCACAAAAACGGGCGAACAGCTACAGAGGCGCGCGATCAAGCTACGTATCTTATGATACAGACTACGGAGAACGCGATACTCAATCATAAGAACAATTCCGAAGAATATAAATCCTTCCAAAGTGAGACAGACCAGGTAGCGCCCAATGCCAGGATTTTCCCACGCCAAGAAGTTGTACTGGAAGTTACTGGTGGCTTCGACGAGGAAATTTTGGATGCCGTTGCATAGTTGAGATACGACAGTTCGGTTAGGATATATAGTCATGTCGTCATTGATACACGTCGGAACATTGATTCTCCCAATCGCTATACAAAAGAGTAAAGCACATATTTTAAAATACTGTCCCGTATTTAGGGGGCCTATCTCGGTGGTGCGTCAGTGTGCTATATCTTTAGACCGTAGTATCTGGGGTTTGTTGCTATGGTAATTCAATAACAGCCTTCGCGCCAGTTGACTTAGCTCCCCAAACCATTGATAAATTCTCAAAAAAAAGGTGCCATTTTGGAAGTAATAGCTTAAATTTAATTAAATTTAAAACTCCTATTTTGACGTATTTTTGCACTTTTTTAAAAGTGATTTTTTAATGGAATGAAATAAAAATATTATACGATATACCAAAATTTCGTTGTGTAAATATTTCCCTAATTAGATCAATAATTAAGAAGCAGTACTTAATCGTTGATTCAACAGTAAAGTTAATAAGTTTTAACCCAGTATCTGTAGACCGTAGTATCTGGGGTTTGTTGCTATGGTAATTCAATAACAGCCTTCGCGCCAGCTGACTTATCTCCCCACAGCGCGCATGCGCGCAATACGTTGGATATTACAGATTCCGCATTCCAGGTCTTTAAAAACTTACTTTAAAGTTTTATCCCCGAGAGAGAGAAAGGGTGTTTTGAACCCAACCCAGCACAAACAAAAATGTTATTTTGACGTTCGCCCAACGGCGTTTCAACCTCAAAACGTTTTCTGGACGTCAAAACAACATTGAAAATACGTCATTTGTCTGATGTGAATGTGAGCGTAATTTTGACGTTCATTCAACGTGAAAACGTTTTATTTTGGACGTCAAAACAACATACATCATTTCACTACTGCTGGAAACAAACTTTTAACTTACTTTTATCATAGGATAAAAGAGATTCTTTACAAATGAGTTTGATTAAGTCGGAGGGGATTTGACCAGAACCGGACACATGTTTGACGAATTGCGTACACATAGCAACTGGATCTTCGTTTTCGAACACGTGCTTAAATTGGTAATTGTTAAAAAGATCGATCATCGCTTGACCTTGATATAGAAATAAGATAAATATTCTCCATTAATATTCAACATAACAATCCTAGCAGAAAAAAGACGTTGTTATGTTTTAACGTCTTTACAATGTTTTAACGTCTTTGCAATGCTTTAACGTCTTTACAATGCTTTAACGTCGACGTCAAAACAACGTTGAAAAAAACTTGCTGGCATCCTTCAAAGGAAGATTGCTTGTAAAAAAATCACTTGAAAACAGTAAAACATCAGAAACTCGAAATCGTGTATTTTGTACAGCATCCCGATTTATCCCAACAGACACAAAACATTGTTTCAACGTCCGAACAACGTCCTGACGTTGGATGGAAAAACATCGTCTTGACGTTAAAACAACGTTGTTACGTGTCTGCTGGAATTAGACTATGAAAGATCTGACTAAATTATTTGGACTGATACTGAACTGACAATAGCATTTTTTTTAAAAGCCAATGGCCACAGAAGTCAGTTGTGGATACACAAGGTACTCAGAAATTTTGACGGAGAGTTTTGCTTTCGCTTACATTACTTAAATGGAAGTCAACACTCTCCGTCAAAATCTTTGCGTACTTTCTGTATCCGCCTCTAGAAGTAATAGACGGCAAAACGGCAAAAAAAGCTCACCTAAATTATAATTCGGGAAAATGAGGAAAACCCATTTCAGGACATGCGCGACATTGACCAAACCGATAGATGGGATGCTTAGGATGTAGACCACAAGTAAAGTGGCGAGGCCTGTAATGATGTTCAGAATGGTCATGCGCACAAAGGCTGTTGATGCAACTTGAAAAAAGTACGAGAAAATGTACATGGTCGGAATGACGGCCCATCCATAGGTGAGAAATAATATCATAATGTAACCCAAGGCTTCTCCTGAAACAAAATGTAAAAAAAGAGATTGATCTGTAGGTGTAGAAAGAGCCTTAATTTAAGAGTCACCCAATGCAATGAATCGTCACTTTTTAGTTTTTCACTGCGCCCTTTTTAATCCATCCAGCGTAGAAAAAGTTTTAAGTGTGTGAGGATATCACCATCTCTTTGTTGCAATGATAATATACAGAGATGAATCTTTCTCTTTAAATGAAGTCGCTGTAATATTTTGCACAGTGATGGCTCCCTTGAGCCCGGTCTTCACTCTTGAGCGGATTGTTGTTCTAAAATGACGTAATACTAGACCATCATTGGTTCAGAATTAAATGAAGGCATTCCATTGGTTAAAATGACGTTACTTCGAAAAAAGTAGAACACCTGTAAAATTTTTATTCTTTCCGCGATGATGTAACCTTTTCTAAGAAATTACCACCATATAACAACCCAGCAGCACGGAACGTTGTTTTAACGTTGAGACAATGTCTGCTGGAAAGTCGGATGCTGAATGGACCTACATAACAGTGAAGGTCACAGAGAAAAAACCTCATGACCTTCAACACAAAGATAAAGTAATGAAAGAGAACTAGTTTTACTAGTCTATGTAAAACACGTCTATGTCAAAGGACACGTAGAGGGCCCTGGAAACGAAATTGCATGTAGATAGAACACCTTTATATCCCTCTTGTTGGAAAACAGATCATTTGGGTCATCAGAGAGGACATGAGAGGACAAAAACCAAGAAAGTTGAAATTCTAGCCTGATCTATTTCTGGTCTATCCCCTTCCCCCCAACACTAGGAATCTATAGAAACCTTCGAAATCATGTAAAATACCTCTATATCCTTCTTGTTGGAAAACAGCGAACAAAATGATGATGGATAAACAAGGCAGCATAAAGTTGATCATATCCCACAAATAGGATGCTGTCCAATAACTGATAGGATCCACACCACTCACAAACTGTAAATGTTTTGCTTTCGATGAGCGCTCTTGGACAAGGAAAACTATAAAGCTCGCGGCCACAAATGCCATACCGAAATTCTGATTTAACCCGATTTGAAAACCAACTGGATTCCTGAAAAACGAACAAACAACACTCATAACATAGTAGCGAGGTTAATAATTTTACTAGCGAGGTTACGCAAGACGTTTTACGCGTGTGTAGCATACTATAGGGAACGATTTTGAAACCCAAGTTTTTGTCCAAAGGTACTTTTGAGATCAAGTATCCTCCCTCGAGTATATGGAGGGACATATACGTCCGAAAAAAAAAAGCGACTGACAAAAAAAAATCAAAAAATCTTTACATTCGAGTATCAGTCGTGCTCTGGCTTGTCGTCGGCGGAAGAGGGTAATTTCTGGTCTTGATTATGTACCCATTGTTTGTGAGGTTGGTCAGTAAAATGTTGGCTAATAGGTTGAGAGTGACAGCAGAAGTGTGAAGAGCTTCGTTATTGAACCAGCCTGTTAGCCGATCTTAAAGAATACATGAATAAAAAGAAATTAGCCTGTAAAACATATCGAGATGTGATGCAACAATATACCTTTTCATAAATAAATTTTCATAAATAACGTCATGAATAACATCTGCCTCGTTTTAAACACATTTGTCTGACTATGAGAATTATTTCTCAAGGGACTGCAATGTAAGTAATAACTTTTCATCTAAGTGTCACAAAATCCATACGGAATTGGCAACATCTTGAAAGAGAGGAATACGATATGTTCATGACTTGATTTATAAAAAGGTCTATCTAGTTCGATTGCGTGCAATTTATCCCGAAAAAAATGACGTACTTCTAGAGTAGTTTCCCACATGCAGATGAATAGAGAATACCTTATCGGGCAAAACAATGTCGGACTAATTTTTCGTCGGACTAAATTATTCGTCGGACATAATTTTCGTCACCCAAAAATCTTTTCGTCACTTTTGTCCAAAAAAACACAAATTTCAGCCTAAAATCTTTTGGATTTTTTTTTCGTCGGAATAAATTATTCGTCGGACAAAATTTTCGTCACTTTCGTCCGACATTTTTTTGTCCGATAAGGTATGCAAGGAAAAAAATTAGTTGCGATATCAAATAGCTATAATATGAAATTATAATGCTTAACTTAAGATATAAGAAACAAAGTCATACAGTAACGCAAAGTAAGGTATTCAAAAGTAAGAAAAGTCATGGCTACTGTAAGAATTTGTGAAAGAATTTATCGCTTCACTCATTTTTCACAACACTGCAATAGCAATCGCGGACTGAAGGCCTTTAGAATTTTAATACGAATTTTCTCCTTTTTTCAACAAGGTTGATGATGTAAATGATTTCAGCTAATGCTACCATTATAACACCTTTAAGAGCATTGAGTGGGGTTAAAATATTTGTGTTTTCAGTTATTTGTTGCCATTTTGATGAAAAGTCTACAACCTTTTCCTTGTCCAAGGCTGTAAAACCCATTAACCCTTTCTGTGCCGGAGTATATTCCAATGAACAAACCTTTTGTAGGCGACTCGATTTTTTATACACCCCAAATAAGGAAAACCTTTTTGCAGAGCCGCGACCTAGTCAGAAAAGTCGTTTTGCAGAGCCGCGATGGAGCAAATTAATATCTAGCATACATATAAATATACTGGGCATCGGCCTGGAGAGTGCCATTTCACGATGCCAAATATACTGGACATCGGCACGGAAAGGGTTAAATCTTCCACTTACATTTTTTATTTCCAAGCTCTTGAGCCTCGAATCCGATTGGATATCGTAAATTGAATGTTGCTAAGTCTCTCGTTTCTCTTGACAACAAATACTCGGTTATATTAAGTCCATTGTCCACACTGTCCGGAGAGACGTGATTCGATTCTGCGTTTAAGGTGTTGGCAAATGAACTGTAGAACATGCTCCTATAAATTGAACCAATAATAGAGAATCTATTAGTTACTTAAATCTGATTGGTTCCTGAGGCCAAACCTAAAAAATTCTTCGTTTCCACGTTACCGGGTGACGAAAAAGAAACTCATGGCCGGAAAAAAATTATTTTCAATTATTTTTTCTAGGATGTGATGAATTATTTGTTTGCTTTTTCAAAATTTCAGGAATTCTCACACTCATTCTAAAATTCATTATTTTTTTGCGGCTGGGTAACCTAAAAGATCACACCCGGCCGGTAACGCAGAAACGAAGCTTTTTTTAGGGTTGGCCTGAGCGTACAATTATTTTTCTAACTGAACTCGCACCCGCCTTATCAGCAAGGTTAGGTTAAGCGAGATAAATCGAGGGACGACGGTGAGATGTAAACGAGAATGTTCTAACGGACAATCGAGCGTCCTAGATTTTATGGGGCAACGGGTCGCTGGTGGCTATTTTACCGTCCTCCTTCGCTTAAGGTAACCTCACTATTCACTTCATCCTTACACATTAAACTTTTTATGACTCTCAAAACATTCTCAGAACCAGAGGAGTCTTGATCTTCACAATCGAATTCTCGAATGTTCCCCTCTTTAATTAGGACCCCTATTATTCGGGTCCTTAAAGTAATTTCAAAAATAGTACTTAAAAAAATAATTTCAATTTCTGTATCAAAGATTACGTTGGGTAAGTTCACTGGTTATATATAGCTTTGAGTTTTCTTTTTCTTTGTTTAAAACAAAAGTCAAATGTCATTTTGCTCACTTATTGATCACGTTACCAATATCTGCTCTTGGGATTGGTCTATTTTTTATCACATGATCGAAAAGTGAGCAAAACAAACCTATTTGCGTACGCAAGTTCAAAATGTAAACAAAAGACTTCCAGACCGGGGTTTTAACATTGACTATGGTTGGGTCAACGATGTAGAAATAATATATAACCAACTACCTCTAGAAGGCATTTGCTCCCAAGAGAGAAATCATTGTTTTCCTATTGAAATCAACACTCTATTAAAAAGCTGTGTGTGCCGTGCATGTTATGCTTTTAGCTCGATTTCGAGACACTTTTTGACATCCACTGACGTGATAGAAAATTTGAATTTCTATTTACTGCAGTCTTTTTTTCAAAGAATAAAGGTACCAATCTTAAGGCAAATTGAATACCGATTGGCATGATACCACTTAAGCTTGATTTGGATTAAAAAACGCGCATAAAAAGCTGTTATCTGAAAAGTATATGTGTGCTTTGAACTGAGATATCTCACGTATGAAAAGTGCATGAAGGTTGCCTGATACATAATAAACAGATGAATGTTTATAGAACAACAATATCTAATTAGAAAATTCCTTCTATGAGGCTGCCTATAGGAAAATACACTTTTTCTTACCCAAATTTTGGAAAGATTTACATCACGTGATCGATTCTGTCCAATAGAAGGTTGCAGATGAAGGAAGTTTTTAATTAAATGCACTTTTTACGATCTAAAATGTCATTATTATTTTCACAACCGTAACACGGATGTTTTTGAGGATCAAGGCAAGTTGGTTATCTATAATTTTTACATCGTTGGTTGGGTCAACCCCTTACTACTGAACGGCAGGACTTAAGAATGGGGCCGGTTTCGAGTCGACAAGAAAAACATGAGTAACTGAGGCAAATAAATAACATACTCGTTTGTACATATTCTTGATGGTGACGCAGAGCAGTATGGGATATATTGGTTTTTCGAAAACATCCCAAGATCCATTGCGAGAGGCGGTGAAGCTGTTGCATTAGGGAAAGTACGAACGACGATCAATCCCAACAACACGTTAATTGTTGGCACGACCAGTTGGGCGATCAAAGACCATTTGTGACGTTTTGAGTGGAGAATTTTCTTGAAAAACATCGCTTTCCATCGTTGGAATGAGAGTGTCCAGCCTGTGTTCTTTTCGTATTTCGGCTGGTAGAATGGAATAGAGGCTGCATCGAATGTCGGTAAAGTAGGCCCTGAAGTCATAGATGAACATTACACGGCATAGTTTACAGTGACAGCTTTTAATATAGACTAGCTACTACAGAAATCCTTTAATTCCCAAGGAAAAAGAAATTCGACCGAACTAAAGGCTACAGTTCAGGGTCTGTTTGAAAAAATGATCATTCCGTTCGACACTAAAAACAATTAATGAGTAGAAACCAGGATGATACTAAAGAAACAAAAAGTTAATAGGTGATACTGTCCTGGTTTCTCGATGGAGAAATTTTTACTTCTTTTTAGTGTCGGACGGAAGCGACAAAAAGACCCTTTCAGTATATCTCGATTTCTTTTAAATTCGCAAACTAAAAATCGTGAATAAAAACTGACCTTCGGTAAGAGAGGTGCGGGATACTCGATTTATCCATAATGACGTCATTTTCGAGTTTTCGAGTGAAAAAGCAAATTTAAATTTTCGAGTTATTAACTCGAAAAATGACGTCATAATGCTTCCTTCGGTAATAAGGGTATCGAATTTTACAGATATTGGATTTGGTACAGACAAGGTCTTGGATTTGAAACCATTCAAATTTATAAGGGCTATGGGTGGCCGGGGAGGGGGAACTAGGGTTGAAGGTTGACGGGTATGTGCGGCCCATACCCCTGAAACCCGACGGCGGGCTATTTTTTGCCAAAAAAGTGACCTTTAGAGAGACTTTTTGGTAAATCCAAAAAAATTGGCGTCCAATTTCAAAAAAAGTTATCATAAATATCGAAAATTTCGACCCTTTAAAAGAGACAATTTGGCCTAATTTTTCAAAAATTGCGACCCTTAGAGAGACTTGGGAAGGTTGAAAATTTAACTCTTAAAGACCAATACAGCAAAAACCAAGCAGCCATTTTTGCCCAAGTACCCCTCCCGGGTATGGAAGGAGAAAGGAACATACCGTCTGTACCATCTTGCTCTTTCCCTGATAATTGTCTGAATAAAGCTGTGTGTGACCGTGACTCATGCGTGTCCTGTTCCTCACCCACCTAAATAAAAAACAATAACTCGGTATCAGTGACATTAGTTCCGGTGAAACAATAACAAAATTAAACACATAACCAACCAAAATAAATGTTACCCCGGTAAAAAAATAGATCCAATTTTTCGGAAAAAAACAGCGGACTTGATCCATTCAAAGATTCTTTGATCCATTGGAGCACGATCATTAAGATGGAAACTATGAACGAAAAGCTATGCTCACACTGACCTTGATAAAAACTTCTTCTAATGTAGTTACAGAAGCGCCGTAACTTGCAATTCCAAGTTCATCTCGATTCGATTCAATTTCAGTGAAAAGTGCTTCGAACTTATTGGAATGTTCACTTGGCAAAATGAATGATAGCTCCAAACCTACAAAGAGAAAGCAAATACATTACGTCATTAGTGACCTCAAGATGAGATCGTTCGTGATATACATTACGTAATCTTTTCTACGGACCATGGCGTTCTATAATCTCAGGCCTAGCAGACGTGCATTGACGTCAAAATCCAGTAGGCCTAATAAAGAAGTCATTGCATTGTAATGGAAAGTAAAAAAGCGAAAATCAAAGCAAAAACTTGCAGAAATAGGACTGAATGTGTATTATGAATAATGTTTTTATCATTGATATCTCGAAAGGGAGAAATTATAAAAGTTCTATATTTATATTTTTCCTATGCTTCTAGTTCTGTTTATTTTTCCTTATTTCGGAGACTTTTTTCCCAGACAATATTTTCTCCGGTAAGTTACTGTAGAAAAACGTAAAAATGTCTCGAAAGAATCTCAATGTTCTGCATTAGAACAAAATCTGATGTCAACCAGTTCTTTTTAAACATTTATTTTAAAATACTTTTAAATATTTCAAAAAATATAACATTGTACATTGGATTTTCCCTACAAATAAATGATAGACGCAAAAAACTCCAAAAACGAACTTTTGGAAGATTTTAAAGAAATCATCAATTAAAGCTTCTTTATTTCGTAAGACGCTACCCTGAAAATAATATCGCCAGCGGCATGTGACACTAGCTTGCCAGAAAGTAATCTATTATAACTTTATAGCAAACTCATTAGGAGATTGTTTGTAAATAGAAAACTATTCCGTCTGGGATGGGGTTGAAGCTTTAACCCTATTCGTACTCTAGGAGGGAGGTGGGCAAACCGTAAACTTTTGATGACTTTGATAATAGTATAATAGCTCTTACAATGTAAATGCTAAACCAAAAAGATTTTGTGTATTTTCCTAATTACTATTTACTGTAGGATCAATATAAAATATACTTTATACCCGAAAAGTTTTCACACCTTGAGCATGACGACATTGATTGTTTATAAAAACAGACTGCGTGGAATCTATCAATGTTTAATGTAGGTACCCCTAAAAATAAGTATTCATAGGTACCCCCCCTGAAGAACACACAGTAAGAGATACCCACTGTGATTTGGCACTTCGTATATTGATTGTTTATAAAAACAGACTGCGTGATCCTTTTCTCTCTCGCTGGGCCTTAAAGCCTTTAGGCTTCTTGTTCTCTTATAGTCAATTGTAGAGGAAATATTTATCCGCATCTTTGCGGCTCTTGTTTAGAAACTAAACTACAGAACAACGTCTCAAAAGAATCTCGATGTTTTCTGCATTATAATCCAGGGGATGTCAATCGAACGAAATCGAACTTCGATTGCCAATCGAATTCTCGATTGCCAATCGAATTCGTCGAAGTAATCAAATCCAATCGAATTAACGGTATTCGATTAACCGAATTGATCGAAC
>JAUJPO010047662.1:0-16065 GCA_032270745.1 Tiaropsis multicirrata
TTTTTAATCCAGATCAAGCAAGTGCCTTCTAAAGGTAGTTGGTTATCTACTATTTTTACATCGTTGGTCCACTTAAGATACAAAAATCTCATTTATCTAATTGTTTTGTCGCGGTGGCATTTTAACGAAAGTTACTGCTAGTATTAATAGTGTGTGACAAAGATGTCATAAAACTGTAACATAAATCGTTTTCGATCGAAATTCGGGCGGGGAAATTTGATTTTCAGGCGTGATAGTAAAAATCGAATTATTCAGGCGTGATGGCGCGTGAAATCGCGAAAGGTTTGGCTTAATGGAATGAAATTTGGGATGATTCATTTCTTCATTGCATATTGAGGGTTTGCGAATTTTGTGGGCAGAAAATACTAATTAATGTTTCAGGTCTTCAAATCTGAAAGGAGATATTGAAACATTATCTTTTTGTTAAAACAACCAGCTGTCCAAAGAAAGAAAAAACGTCAACTGAATTTTCCTTCTATGTATTCAGAGATCCTTTATCAATTTAGAAGTTTTCGTAATTCATTTTATTCGCGCAGAATTCGATATGCCACTGATTAAACAAAGCCTAATTAAATTTTGTAAACGGTTGAGAAATTTTGGGCAAATATTAAGACTTCATTCAATATAAATCCAGCTAAAGTATGATTAGTTCTCTCTAAAAATCGAATGCATCACATCCGACTTTATCATACTAAAGAATGCAATCAAAAATGTTTCAAAAATCAGCATCGTTTGGCATTTTTATTGTAACTTTCTATATATTGAGTTCAACGGTCTTATCTCAAAATACGAGCAATAACTTTAATCAATGTTATACCGATAGAGAATTGATAAATGGTTGCAGTGTGCCCTGGGGATTCAGTTTTCCATATAAAGGCTTGTTTACACTAGCATGCGATTATCATGATGTTTGTTATTCTTGTGTAAGTTTTAGTTTAATGTAATCAGGGAAATGTTATAGAAAACTATAACATTTCCCTGATATAATCATTTTTCGTTCAATTACCAAATAAAGTTTCATTTATTTCTTCACTGTGGTACTATACTGAACAGTGGACGATTTGTTAAAAACAATGTCATCCAGCTTATCAACGGAATTTTCCTGAATGGAACGTGTGTAAATTCCACTGGGGTATAAATTCTCCACTTAATTATTTCCACCGGGTCACTGAGACAGGAGTGCTATCTTTAAAGACTTTAATTCTATTTTCTTCAAATATAGGGTGCAGGAATGGAATCAAGCCGAAGTGATTGCGATACAACATTCTTTCAAAACATGCAATATCTCTGCTATAAAACATACTCAAGAACAGGAGAATCTGACAATCTGTCTACAAGAAATAAACGTTCACTCACTGCGTGGCAAAAGTTTTTGGAAGCGTTGAAAGGGAGTGCAGCTATTGGCCTTGATTTTTGGAAATGGTTTGGTGAAACTTCAGAAACATTGGATCATTGTTTAACTGGTGCTCAGGTCTATTTCAACGCTGTTAAATATTTCTCAATGGACTATTTTCACGCAGAGGCGGAGACAAAATGTGATATGCCATGTGCTCAAATTATGGGAAATCCAAAGTTAACGTTAAATTCAACTAAACCCAACCTTTAATGTTAGAGTGTGCAGAAGAAATGTTTTGCTATAGTGTAAATAGTATATCGTTCATGTAATCTTATTTCGAAGAACATTTCTTTATTCTAAACTTGAATAAATCTGAAGTTGATTGATTTTAAGGCAAAACAAGAGCCGCAAGATGTGGTTAAATATTTCCTATCAGCAATAGACCTTCTCATAAATTACGTCACGACCAACGACTGCCTCGTTTTCATACAATTACCAAGGTGATTATGTCTCATGAGAGTCAAAATGATAAATCTATCAATGGAGTCAAGTTTTGATAAGCTCCCTTGGGATTCGGTTACCACAGCGTTCAATTCAAAACGAGGCAGTCGTTGGTCGTGACGTAATTTATGAAAAGGTCTATTGATCTTTTTTTTTTTTCTAATTGAAAAGAACTTTTACGGAAAAAAATCAATTTCACAAAAAATTCAAATATCGCAAAATAAATCTCAATCTATAGTTAATTCGCAAAAATCGTGAATAGCCTTGTCTCTGGACAAGTACCATGTATTAAAGGTAATAATATAAAAAACGCTGGACAGACGAACTAACGAATAGACTGGGGCCAATATATAGGTTGTCCAGGTACCGCTCGGTCCAAGTCGGACAAACTTTTATTCGAACAAATTTTTGTCACTTTTGTCACCGACTAAACAACTAAAAACAGCTTTAAACGAAATTTTTAGTCCAGCAAAAATATTTGTCAGCGACAAAATTATGGTCACTTTCAAAAACGTTAGTCACTTTTGTCCGACGAAGTTTTGTCCGAAAAGATGGGTCCGGCAAAGAAATGAAACATTCTTACACTTCGACGAGATCATTCCTTAGTGATTCATCTGGTACTTTTATCTGATAAGTTTTATAAAATCCTCCAAACATTGCTCCCTGGATCAAGCTGAAAAAATAATGACACAAGAAAGTTTTTGAGTATTTGGGAAAGAAATTAAAAAAGGGGTTAAATTGACAGAATATAAATATTCCAAAAGCAAAACCTATTCCCCGAAGGACGTAGCCACTGCAGATAGAAAACTTCGTGATGTGCACTGGTTTCTCACTCTCTCGCAAAAATAAAAATGAGGAAAAAACTCTCCTTTAGTATTTTAACTGTTTCTAATGTTTCAAAATTTAGAACATGTAATAATAGTCAGTACAAAAACCCCGGTCTGGAAGTCTTTTGTTTACATTTTGAACTTACGTACGCGAATTGGTTTGTTTTGCTTACATTTGATCATTGTGATCAAAAAATAGACCAATCTCGAGAAAAGATATTGGTAACGTGATCAATAAGTGAGCAGATTGACATTATTTGACTTTTGTTTTAAACAAAGAAAAAATTGACAAAAAGTTACATAAATAAATTGCCAGACCAGTGAATTTTTACTGACTATGATTAGCAGCCGATTCAAAAAATCTAAACAAACCTTCCGATTAATGCTTCTGACTGCTCGTAGCGATTCTGAAAGTTGATGTCATCCGTAAACAAACCGGATAATCGACCCATGACCCGGAAACCAGTGCTCAAATCCAACAAACAGATATGAAGATTCTTGCACTCGTTTGACGATGGTAAGTTTAATGCTGTAAAAAAAGAAAAATATAAAGTTTGGCACAAAGCTGTTACAAACTATGATCTACTAGAGGCCTCAAAAGTTTAATCTTTTTTTGACTATGCATAACTTTTTTCCCTACGGAAACACCTAAAAAAACTAAAACAACAACCGGTTTTTATTTAGTTCATATCAATCCATATATGCATATTCTTCTTGTAATTGCCCACATAATGTCCATTACAGGAGAGCGACGTTGATTTCTTTTCAACTTAGACCTTGTATTTAAACGAACAGACGAATACACATTAACAACACTTATAACATAATTATGTAAAAAAAGAGTCTATTAGTAACATAAAGCTATATACTTACCATCATTCGAAATAACGCTGGATAATGCAAAGTAGACATCTAGGTTCTCCTTGAAGATTTGAGACTAGAAAAGAAAGAATAACTTTCTTTGGGTGAAAATCTGATGAAATTGTTTCCCGCATGAATACAGTTAAAACTTTAACCAATAAAATCACAGTATTTTTTTCATTCGACCAATAGCGTGATAGTGTCTCTATTATTTACCCAGTAACTAGTGCCCAACTAGTGGAACTAGCTTTTAGATTTTTTGGCCGTGGAAAAGATCACGTAACGGACAATATGAAAATATAATTGGAATCAATATCGGCAAAGGAAAAACATTACTTACACATTGAGCGAAAGATTCTTCGGGTAATAATTGTGATATTTTTTCGATGACTTCCAAGCAAGGACTGATGAATTTCTCCCATTCCGTCTCGCTCTGAAAGGAAACCAGCCATGAATTTTAATTAGAGACTTTGTATCACGGAATGTTATCGAACGATGATTTCTTCGATTTTTAGGATACACACATATTATATTACCAACTCCATTTTTGGTTCAGATTTCGGCCCAAAAGTGGTTATGGATTTCGAAGGAAAATATTTTTTCCTGTTTAATTACCCACTTATAATAACTGTTTGGGAGGGCATTACGGGAGAATAATGACCGATGTTAGAGTAATGTCCGAGCTTGCGAGGGTAATTGTTCGCTGACGTCACTTTTCTATTCAATCAGATTCCCGCATTTGCAAATTACGGACACTTCCATCAGCCCTCTCGAATATAATGAAAACAATTCCCCGTGCCCAGGCATTTATGGTTAAAAATAGTTGTTGTCAACCAAAGTTACTTGGTTTTTAAGTCTTAGCAAAATGTGAAAAGTGTGCTGTAAAACTTTATACTCAACCTACCACTACCCTTTTGAATTCCGTGGCTTCAATTTTGACCAATGAAATCATTGTAATTTTTCGTTCAACTAATAGGGTGTTAGTATTTCTATTACTTACATCATCATCATATTTTTCCATGTCAATAGTGTCCAACCATGCAGCGTTATGTTGGAACTGTATCTTCTTAAGCATCTCAATCAATAATTCTTGTAAACATGAAATGTATCTTCAAGAAATAACAATAAATTGAAGTTACTTTGAAATCACTAAAAAAGACAGCGTTCTACCAACAAAGGAGCTAAATATCATATATAAATTAGTTTGAAATCACCAAGACAGTGCTCTACCAAAATTATATAAAAGACAAGGAAACATAACGAAAGAGCTACATATCAAGGTCGATTTATAATTCGAATAATAACCAACTGATTACCGAAGTGGTAGGGCACTGGTTTTCTAATCGAAAGCCTTTCGGTTATCGAAAAGGCCTCCTTTCCAGGAGACGTAACATTTTTACACGGGAACGTCCAAAGAGCTGTTTCTGTGTATGAAAAAGTCACGGTTATGGATATCATGAAGCCCTATATTTGAGGATCATTTTTTCCATTTTGGGCCCAAATCTTTGGAATCAACCAAACACACTGTTATCGAGGATACGAATATCATGTCTTAAAAAACTACTTCCCATTTCCGATGAAGGGGGGCCGAAATCCGTCTTAAAATCAAAATGTTGTGAACTAAAGTTTTTTTTCTGGAAGAGCCCAGTCAGGCTGTGTCAGAAGTAAACATAAAAAAGCAAGCATTACCTTTCCATTTCTGAAATTATATGTTATGCAAAGCAACAGTGTTATATCAATTACATAACAAGGTTGTTCCACATAACAACGCGAATTTTACGTATAATGGAATTATGATGTGTATTATGGATTTTGTAATTGGATGTAATATGGATATAATAGTTGTGATGGACGTTATAAGCAAGCATTACCTTTCCATGGCAGCCACTTTGAAATTACTGGTGATGCATGAAGAGACTTTATCCACCAAATAATCCAAAAAGATGATCCAAATATCTAAACAACTCGAGAAGGTCTCTGGTAAGTTCTATAGAGGTAAAGAAAGAAGTCTTTTTTAAATAATTGGATTTAAAACAGCTGAAAGCAGGTCACACCTTTTATCAGTGTTGGTACCTTCATCTTAAGTTCTTAAAACGAGCCACGGTCGAAATCAATATATAAAGGGTCAAAAATGATAAATTCGTACTTAAAAACTTTTGACAGATTTTGATATTCCAGACAAAGTAAATCATGGACACTAACATTATTATTTTATTATAATGATGTTTGTGTTTTTTGTCCTTGTGATTTCATATGTTTATAGAAGAGAATTTTTACCAGTGCTGTTACGCTATTGGTTACAATATATAAATGAAGCAGTCCGATTGGTTTAACTTGAGGTCATTCTCGAGATCAAGACCTTTTCTGCTGGCATAAAAATCCTTATGTCTACAGCCTTTCTCGGGTGCCAAATTCTAAAAGCTAGGAAATCAGACGGGTGACATGACTCAGTGGCAGATACAAATGGTACTCACAGATTTTAACTTTTGGAGAGTGTCGACTTCCTTTTAAGGAATGTGGATAAAAAACAATGCTCTCTGTCAAAACCTTTGAGTACCTTCTGTATCCGCCATTGTGGTTGACTTAACCAATCAGACGGGGTTTTGAGTCAAACTAACCAATCAGACGTGAGCTTTGAATCATATTATTCAGACAAACCAATCAGACGGGCTTATTATTCAAACCAACTAATCAGACGGGCTTATTATTCAAAGACAAACCAATCAGACGATCTTATTATTCAAAACCAAACCAATCAGACGTGAGCTTTGAGTCATATTTATTCAGACAAACCAATCAGACGGGTTTATTATTGAAAGACAAACCAATCAGACGTGAGTTTTTAGTCATGCGATTCATACAAACCAATCAGACGTGGGCTTATTAAGTCATGTGATTCATACAAACCTGTTGCATGGTGTACTTTAAGAAGAGGTAGAGCAATTCCACAGTCGGGAAATGATCACTGGGTTCAAATCGTCGCAAATGGTTGCCAATAAACAAGCTCAAGTATTCAGTGAACTTCTCGATATAACTAGAAGTAAGAAACGATTGAAAAAGGTGCATTTTTCACTTAATAAAACCGAAATCGAATATAAAATTTTGCGAAAAGTACGAAGTTATCAGGAATATATGGGATGGGGTCGGATCTAAATCATTATCAAGCAAACTATTGCCGAACTATCACCGAATAATGCCGAACTAAAATTCAACAAAACGGCAAAAATTAGAATAGAATTTCTAGTTTCAGATTTTTCAAACTAAGCGTAAACAAGCGTGGCGAATCGAAATTTTGTGGGAGGCTGAGGCGGAAGCAGAAGTAAGCCAAATTTTCTACACTCTCTTCTTCACGGTAGGTTTAAGACAAAACAGACAACCTGCATAGAAAGTACTAACGAACGATAAACGTGAGGTAAAACTCTGCGACAGCATGACAGCAACCTTGTACATTCCTAGTTTATATAAACCAACCTTTCATCCACAGTCTTAAGGACACCTTCAGCCCCGCCGGCAGTCATCACTTGTAATAATTTGAAAGTCTGTTGGAACATTTGAAAGAGGAAGGATTCATATTCAGCCGGGATGAACTTTTTGGAAAGAATCTCGTTGATGCAACTCATAGCGTTGATACCTTTGTAAATGAAAATAAGAATGCAAAAAATGAGTGACTCATAATATTCATTACGTCATCTTTTCTACGGAAACATTCCAAAAAGCCGGTTTTTGCCACTAGTTTTGAATTCCTAACAATAAAATTAGTGGCAAACGCCCCGCTTTTTAGGATGTATCCGTAGAAAAGATTACGTAATGGATATCATGAATTAAAAGGTTCCCTACCAAATAATATGCATAATTACTTCATACAAAATATCTTTATTTCAGTTATATAGTTCTCCTTGGAAAACACAATATTGAAAAACCATAATTATCAACTAAATCTGCCAATTTGAGACCACTCAAGTTTTCCTTAGTAAAGTCTCTTAAACGAGTTTGGAGAACGAAGTATCGAGACAAAAAGTTGTCTCTTTTATTCAAGCGATATTTAGAGACTTTTGTACTAAAGAACGACGTGGTCTCAAATTGGAAGATGAATTTATATGGCTATATGCTCTAGATCCTTCAAATGTTTGAGATTTCTTCAACTTTAAAGCAGGCACTTCAAAATCATAATCTGTCAGCTTTGTAAGAAAGCAATATCAAAATCATTAGCTTCTTCAGTAAAAGCCAAAACAACAATTAATTTTACATACCCACTTGAGTTCCGATGACTTTATCAGAGCCTTTCATGACAGCTAAATTGCAGCCGTATTCAGCATAGTTAAATATCTTGGTCACCAAACTAGGAGTAATGAATCGTGACAGAGGTAACCAGGAAATGTATTGAGTCAGACAATCGAATATAGCGATACAAAGCTCTTCTGATCGAGCTGACATGACGACGGTTTCGATTTTCTGCGGCGACGTCGTGGAGCCAGGGACGCTAAGCCGGTGAATGGGTGAATGGTTGGGTGTGGTGTAGGGTGAGCGTTGAATGGGCGAAGGTGGCGGTGTAACGGTGCTGACAATATGTTTGAATTTATGTGATATAGACGTTAGTAATTCTGTTAAAATGTGAAGTGCGTTGGGTATGTGTTGAAGCAAAGATTCTTTTAGTTCCTGACGCCTTTGCATGCTCAAGTCTTCCCTGGGTGAGATGAATTCTTCGGAGACCATTTGTAGAGCTAACACTCCGATGAGTGATGTGTCAGGATTTTGTAACAACTAAAAACAACAGAATAGAGTGAGGAGTACATCATTTTTCTTTGAAATGCTTTTGGTATTCACGTAATTTTAAAGGACCAAAGCTCTACGTGGACTGATATAATAAATATCATAATAATGTATCTGCCAAATTGAGCCGATGTCGTTCTTTAGTACAAATGTCTCTAAAAATTGCTTGAATAAAAGAGACAGATTTTTCTCTCGATGCTTCGTTCTCCAAACTCGTTTTTAAGAGACTTTACTACGGAAAACTTCAATGGGCTCAATTCGGCAGCCGAATACGTTGGTTTTAGTGATAAGCTTTTCCAGAAAGATCTGTATATTGTGGAAGTCATTTTTCAAAAAATACACCCCTTGAATTTCGTACCAAAATTCTCCCCCCCCCCCTGGATTTTCAACATTGATATTTAAATGATATTTTTCACACCCCTCCCCCCTGGATTTGCATGCCGAAGACTATGATTTTTAGCGGCCATGCCCCCTGGATATTCTTTTTTCACGCATATCACCCTGGACTTTCTCCTGATTTGTATGAACCCGTGAATTTTTCACCACAGTGACTCCCCTGGACGTTTTCGATTTCCATCAAGGTATAGACTATTTCTGGAAAATCCCATTCTACTTTGGTTGATAAGACGTCATGGAAAACACGGTATAAGAAGCCTTTTCTCGAAATACAATTCAGAGAAAAATACAACAAAATTTAAAAGTGTGGGAATCCAAAAAGCAGAGATTAGATAAGATAAGACCCCTGTATCAGTGAGATTCTAATACTCACATTCTCCACACGTACTTTTTGATTTCTAGTTTTTTTAAATGATTGAAAGATAAATTTTACATGTATCATGACTCTGGTTTGTTTGTTTTGCAAGCATCATATTATACTCACCCTTATAATGTTTGAGAAAAAGTTCGGATAAAACATGGGCCAGTCATATCGTCCAATGATGACAACCGATTTGATGGATTTGTTACGTATGAAGGGTGGTACTGTGTTGTATTTATTAACCATGTAGTTGTATAGAAATTTGCGAATTTGTTGCTTGTCCTCTCCTAACAAGCCATGCCATCTCTGGTTTATAAGGTTCTGAAGGAAACAAAGTTAGCTTTCAATGTTCAATGTATTCAATCCATTTTGAAAATAAGTTTTGGAAGGGAAACATCGTATATTCAATATTATTGTGTTACATTTCATAGCTTCTTTGGGTGAATCACTAAATCGCGAAAATGAAAACATGTCAAAACTTTTAGCCTTCGCAAAAGGAAATATCAATAAGGTACAAGCACCTTTGCACAGGATAGCCACAATTGATTACAATTGTTTCTTTTGCACGAGTATTAGATTATAAAAAATTACTTTCTGCTTGAAAGATTCTAGTAGTTCAATCCCAAGACTTAGATATAACAAGACCTTATTCTCATAGAAATCTTACTGAGTTTATAATTATATCGTTTAGCTATTGAATATTTACATTATTATTTAGTAAATATAAATAGTGAACGTTTTATAGAAAAACCTTTCACAACCATACCTCAAAAATACTGAAAGAATACATCTGAACATATTGGTTGGATGTGTTGGTCAAAAAGTAAATGCATTGCCTCCATGCTCCATCTTGCAAACCAAAATTATTCAAAAGCTCCTCTAAAAAACAGAATTTCTCAATGTTAACTTTCAACTTAATTTTCACTGAACCAAAAAGAAAGCTGTGTGACAAATTCAATTTTTACTTCAATTCTTTAAAATTTGCAATGTGATATATTATATACAATGATATTCTAAGTGTCAAAAAGGTTTTCCTAGCTAGACCCTTATAATATGTACATTACCTATTTGACGTTTCCGCTCATTGTTACTGGTGGGACCGAAAAACTCATTCAGCAAGCCATCCAACCCTTTCAATGTTGCCTCATCAGATGCCTAATGAAAAAGAGTTAAAATAAACATTTTCTAACAAAAATGAGGGCATTAATATAAAAAAGAGGCCAAATAAATCCACTAAAAGACGAGTTAAAGTATCAGAGCAAATGAAACAGAAAGATTTGTTAACACAAAGCACCTAAATCCTTAAAGAAAAGTTTTACCAATTTGTTGCCGCAAAGCCCCTAATCCGTTAAAAAGTGCAGGTCTATCTAATCTGGATGTTAAATAAGGTTAAAAACCACAATCCCTAATTGAAAACAAGCCAGAGAGCTTCAAAAGTTTAATTTCTATTTGAAAATTACTTATCAAAACACAGTAAAAGGATAGTTAATATAATGTTGTGTAAAAATTAGCAACTACAATATGTGTACAAAGATAAGTTACATTAATCAGCCTGGAAAACTGATTATAAAAAGTTACAGTTGCACGACATTCTCCCTTATTGGTTATGGAAGTCACTCGGAATTTTAAAATCTGTACCCCCAACTGTTGGATAGGATATCCCGGGTGTAAGAATTTGAAGACCAATGATATCCAGGAGGGTTCGAATGGGGGGGGGGGGGGCTGGTATTAAGAAAAATTGACATCCCCCAACAGTATATACAAATTTTTTTCTGGAAAAGCCCATTTGGCCATTGAAGTTAAGTAAGATTTGAATATTATTAAGACACTAGTAGCACTGCTAACAAATTCTCTAAATAATGACTTACCATCCTTAAACTTGTGAGTCTTCGTTTTTAATGATCTTTTCCAGTTTGCAAAATACCGCTTAGTAAGGTTTGTGTATTTTCATTTTCATTCTTCTATTGAGCAGTAAGAACTGCTGCCATTTCCCTAAAAACCTTTTGTATTTTATAATGCTAAAATAAAAAGGATGCTGAAAATAGAAAAAGGCAAAAATTTCACAAATTATTTCGCAATGACTTAAACTTTGTCATGAAAAAAAAACATATTTTGTATTCATTAATTATTTATAAGAGTAGGAAAAAAGTCTTTTTTACTCCGAATACTGTTTCCTACTTTCACAAAATGCCTAACTTGAAAATGCAGTGGTCACACTCACACTATAAATTAGTTCCCTGTTTAAAATAAAGCTTACTTTAAAGAAACAAGCAGATAAATTTTGGGAAAAAAAACTGATTTACACTGGACACTCACTTGCTGCATAATATGTAGCTCAAAATAATGTTTGACAGTTTCCTGATTATAATAGCTAATAAAAGATTTTTTTTTTCTTTTTGTTTATTATAAAACAACTTTCATCAGTTTTTAAATATTATATAGCACAAAATCTCAATTTACCAACTTTTTTATTATCAGAAAAGAAAAAAAAAGTTCAAAAAATAGCAAATAGCAAAGAAAGAAAATCAGCTGCAAAAGATTTACAAATACAGTAAAAAAATTTGAAATGGACTTATTATAAAAACAGTGGTATGACATACACTAAACATGATGGTAATAAATCTATTTTCACTACATAGTGGTAATTATCAAAAAATGTAGACACATGACTGTGAAGTCAAATCAGGAAATGGAATCATAGCAGGAAGTATCTTTTATTTATGTTTAACAATTATTTTCGAATAATGAAAACCAACAATATCAAAATTACTCATTACATAGTAAGTCTGACGTTATTCTTTGAACATCTGCTTATACAATAATATTCTACATAACATAACATACAACACTGCAATTAATCAAACTATTACATGTTAAAGCTACTTCAAAAAAAGGAATTTTATTTCTGAAAATAACAAATAATAACAATAACAAAAACAATTTTATTAAGTAAAGATTTACAATTAAAGAATAAAAACAAACTTTGAAATTCAAGTATCAGTTTCATCATTTTTAAAATAACTCAGACAATCACTATTATAATTTATAAAGGCAGACGTTTTCGTTTCGTTTTTCAAATGATTTTCAAAATTTACTATTGTCAATCAGTGTTGACTATAATTTTCAACTTCTCAGGGGAGCAAGAACAAACTATAATTTAGGATAAAAATCCTTTAAAAAGAAAAATACTTTATAAGGTGAAACAAATTTAATTTGTTGTTCTACAGGCCCGACCGACCCTGTTTTTGCTACAAATGAAAAAATAAAAATACCAAAATTTCCCTGTTACCATAACAATGGGATTTGTAAATAGTTGAGAGACTGAAAATTTATTCCATATTAAAACCAAAACTTAATAGATGTAAGCATTAGAGTATTTGCAATTTATCAAAGAGGGAGAAATTGTGATTTTGACCTAAATAAATGTTGGGAATGATTTTCAGTTCCTTTCCGCCCTGGAATATGAATAAATTATTCTTATTTTACCGACCGATCGAGCCATTTAAAACTGGTGATCTGCCTGTAGAACAAAAAATTGAATTTGTCTAGTCTAAGATAGAAAAATATATTCAAGACAAGATATCCTAGCATAGATCAAAAAGTTTTAAATCAAAATTTCCAATGAAAAAGACATAAAAGGCACAACCTTTGCAATAAGTAATACATGATATACGATAGAGTCAAAAAAAGATTGTTTTTTTTTGTAAATTGTGGCCTACAGAAAAGAAGTTCTTTCCACAGATTCTTTTTATTTAAGAGAACCAATAATTGAGGTCTAATATTGAAAATTTTAAGTCATCAACACAATAATGCCAAAACAGAGCGAATTTTAGAGAGAAACTAATTTTTAGATTGATGTAAGCTAGATTTTTGACCATTTGACAATATATCAAACAACAATGGTATGTTTCAATTCTAAAATCCCTCCAAAACGGTGGGAAGAAAACCAACTTAAAGAACAACACTGACCACATGAAAGTAATTACACAATGAAATACAAAGTGAAACGTTACCTTTGAGGTGTATTTTACCAAATCTCCAACAAGACCTTTATCGTTAATAAGAATATGCTTGTTCGTAGTCATGACTCTCACTCTCTCTGCCTTGCCTGAGAACTCCACAAAGAATCACCTTATTTCTAGTTTCGCTTGTTTGGGGGAGTGTAAATCTGAAATTTTGCTGAAAGTGGTTGGGAGATGTCTAATTTTTTTAATTTCAGGGGGACCTAAAAAAGTGGCAGGGGCTGAAGGGCTACATCAAAGTTGTTATGGGGTGAAAAGGGTACCCTAAAATGGCACTTTTGGTCAAACCATGATGGGCAATGTCTACAGATTTTAATTTCTGGATCCTCTACTTTGAATCTCAACCCAATCCATGTGTTATACTGTGGCTACTCTACTCTTTTCTGAAAACAAGTCTTTCCATCGTTTAAAAAGCTGAAAAGATTGCATGTTCCAGGATTTGGATTAAAAAATGTACCTTATTCAGTCATAGGATCCTAGTAGGTTGGGTCCCCTTGAAAAGTCAAAAGAATATTGTTCCTTCCCCTTTTGACTCCCCCCCCCCTGAGAAAAAATCCTGAATTTCTTTTTTATAATTAGCAAAATTTCTGTTGTTCTAAACCTTTTTTTAAAACCTCATCTTTAGTTTTACTTTTGATAAAAACAATAAATCTGATCATATCCAACAGAATGAAAATCAAGACGTATTATCTATTTATCTATTTATCTTAAAGTTTTACTGCCCAGCAGTCAAAGAAAATGGCCATGTTTATAGCATCAAAATACGCCAATTTCACTGTGTTTAACAAAAGAAAACAATTAAAAATCAAAGGGATAACCTTTACCACCTCAAAACCATTGAAGGCCAGTCAGAGAATCCATCCAAAAACACGTCCTTTCAAGATTGTTAACATAAAAAAGATACCAATTAAATATGAAAGAGCTTGCAAAAAAATCAGGTTTATAAAACAATGTTGTAACATGAAAACAATTATCGTAATGGTGTGAAAGCAATTATATTTATATAGACCAATGGTAGTATATGAGAGGAAAACAAAAAATTTGAATTGAATCTATTCCCCAGACGAAAGTCGCATAAATCAGCAAATCTCTACAATTGTAACCTTTACGACCATTCCAACGTCATGTAACTCCTTTGTACAGTACATGTCATTTTCAGCTCTTTATTAAGAACAAAGAAAAGAAGAACATAATCGCGCTGGATAGAATTGTTTAAATTATATTTTTCTATCACTCTTGAAAATTTCAAGTATTTTCACCGATGCAAAATATTTTAGAGCCATTTAAAGGCTTTTTTGCTTGATTACCTAGTGTCTATGACCACCTTGGTGCTATGACGGAGAGTAGAGACAAAAACAGCAGCTTTTGACAAGATTTTAAAGATGAAAGCAAGGACAAAAACTTGTCAATATTCCTGGACTAAAGGCAAAATGTTAAAGCTTAGAAATATACACGACGGCTTTTATTTGCTAGAAAATAAAGTACTTTTCTTCAGATCCCCACAACTTGTCTTCATTGAAAATGAATAAGAAACATGAATCGTAACTATATGGAAAAGAGCGCAGCCACACGGCGGTTCTCAGTCACTTGATGCCAAATTGTTTTTCAATTGGTCCTTGATGAAATTGCTTGGCCACAAATCACGAGCTGAGGCTTCCATAAACCAATCAGGAAGCTCCAAAACAGGGAAGAAAATCATGATAGTAGCGCAAAAACAAACAAACTTCACTGGCACTTTCTCCTTCAGTTGGAAAAACTTCAAAAAAAAAAAGATTCAATTTGATTTGCCAATGTCCTCACCTCATGAAGGAGAACTTTCAATTGAACTCCTAGCCTTCTTTGTCCTTCTTTTATACACATGGTCTAGTCTATAGCTACTCCACCATATAAAGACTAATTAAAAGTCAATTATCTCATTAATTACCATTTGGGAAATTTTAAACCTAAGAAAATACGGAAAGAAAATTGAGTATGTTACCTGATAGATAAGTATATGGGATTATAATGAATAAATTTCAAAGAAATATCCAGATGTCAATCAAACACAATTGAAAAACAAATTGCAATAAAAAAATCAAAATCAATTGAACGCAAACAAATGATTGGTGTTCGATTGCCGAACACAATTGAATACAATCGAAATTTACCAAAAATTCTTAATTATTTTGATTATTTTGATTGAATTTTAGTTCAATTGCGTTCGATTGTGTATGATTGCATTAAATGTTCTTAAAACTTTGTTTTAGAGCTGCAAAGGAATTGTCCGTTTAGTTTTCTTGTATTTGTGGGTTGATTTTATTTTGGCAAAGATTTTGATTGTTTCGACAATCAAAAATTTTTATTGACATCGTCTGGAAATATGTTTTTGAAATATATATTTAAAACATGCTGCCTCCAGCTAAAATGTCCAGTGTTTTGCCCTCAAAAAATGAGCAAAAAATGTCTGTAGTGCGGTGGGCCTAATATAATATTACTCACTTTACTTACTTTTGAAATTGGATAATCAGATTCCAACATCAGAAAAAACTCCCGATTGTGGTTACCGATTAATAAAATTAATGACCAGATTATTTCACTGGTGTAAGCAGAAATATTATAAACAATAGACCGAACAGCTGGTCAGTATTTTTAAGCTTATAGCATAAATTTAAAGACCGTAAATAAATATCTGGGCAAATAAACAACATAGGTATGCAATTTTCCGTGACTTATTGGCGCTGATTCAGTCCAGGACCCTCGGCATTGACCGAACATGCCAGGTCGATGTTCGGTCGAAAAACAGTAATAGAAACGTAAATTCTACCGAACAATCGACCGGACTGCGACCGAACATGTTCGGTCGATGTTCGTTAGAGACCTAGTTTTGTAGTTTAAATATTTTCGACCGAACATCGACCGAACGTTCGGGAGCTGATCGGTCGATCGCTATTTTTTCACATCTTCTTTTTCAGCATTACCGAGGATTGATATTGTCATAAAGTCCTCATAAAG
>JAUJPO010047673.1:0-16063 GCA_032270745.1 Tiaropsis multicirrata
CACTAGCATTTTTGTAAACAATAACATCGGCCAATAGGATCTCAAGCGTTTCCAGACTATCTCTTCTTGTGACTATGCTCAAACCAAAAACAAACCCACAAATAATTTTCAATTGATTGAAAAAACAACACATATTTTCATTTGAATTCTCGATATAAGTTTCTCTGTTACGTACATTTTTGTGAAAAGTGAACGTTTTTACATAAAGTGTTTGTATATATTCCTTTGGGAATGTCGGACGACATCAAAAAAGCGTTTGCCGAAAAAAAACAATTACGTATAACTATTAATTTATTAATCCAGCCTTTTGGAATGTTTTCGTAGAAAAGATGCTAATCTTGTACATTTGATGTGCTTGTCAATTGTGAGACAAACAAATTATGGGTAAATGAGTTGCACTCTTTTTGTTTTATAAGAACAATTTTATAAGAACATCAAGCCTCCTTTTTTGAGGGGTATCCACTAAAGCGAAAAAATTACCACTGGTGTTGGCCAATTGGGTAGGAGGGTGGTTCACAGAGACAGGGGCGTTTCATATTGGTTTGATATTGTCTTCCTTTTTTTTAAGAGTCTCCGCCACGGTGGAATCAAAGCCATCATCAAGTAACTTGGCATACACCAGACAAGCCCTACAAATGCACATTGACCTTTCTTACTACTTCCCTATCTTTATCTTTAACCTTTTACCTCGAAAAATATTGACGGAGAGTGTTGCTTTTGCTCAAACTCCTTATTTGGAAGTCAACACTCTCCGTCAAAAGTTTTAATTACCTTCTGTATCCGCCTCTGATATATAATAGAGGAGGAATGCATTAATTATACTCATTAAATGAGATGACTCCTTTATCCGAACTCAAATTCAAAAATTAATCTCGAGCTTGATTCTAATTGGTCAACTACTGCGATTAACTAGGGTATGAACGGGTTGGAAAAGTACCCTAGTCGTTTCCGTCATTTACTACTTTTTGATGAATAGATTGCTATCATTTCAGTTAGGGCTGCGAGTCGAAGGGAATACGAGGATAAGCGATTGCTAGGAGGTTGGGTTGCATAGCAATTTCTTATTATTTAGGTTCAACTTTTAGATTGCATTCGTACAAGCCTTCTGGTGGACAGCATTACAGTCGTGGAAGACCTCAAAAAGAACTCACTCGACCATTACCAATTGCTGACATCAACAAATTTCAGATTCAACGATGATGGGACTGACTTTTACGGCGAATTTAATTTACAATACACGGGTTTCCTATTAGCAGAATCGTTTAAAAAAGGCACGAAAATTGCATGTAAATAAATTCTGATTGGCTGAGACGTACGCTCGGGATTATATTATTGCGTAATACTCTGGACAAAATAATATAATCACGTGTGCATGTCTCTGCAAATAGGAGAACCGTGTGATCAACCTCGTTCCCAAGGTTCTGATGCGCACATTTTGACTTTCTTTTAAAATGGCTTGGTAGTACCCTGGGAACGAGGTTGCTTGTGTTGATTTACCAAACTTAGCTAAAGCAAATCGGGAGATTTCCCATTAAAGTTGATGCTCCCTGGCCTTAATTCAATTAAAAAATCATTAAAAATCGTCTAAACGTTAAAAACCCACACGGCAAGATTTATTTGAAAACCTCCCCGCTGTGCGGATTTAATATAGGCTAGTTGGCGCTCGTTCTACTGTATGGGTGTTTTTTTCATTAACCAACTAAATATAGTATATATTAACGGTTCTTTTCATCAATTTGTAAGGGTTGTAAAAAATAGACAATGGAAATCTGTGCCTGACATTAAACTCTAATTTCTTGATATAAAATGCGACTCGAAACAAGTCAAGTGTTGCACTCGATGAGTAGACCAACGCTCACGTGAGCGTCATCTATAATATCAAAAACCCCTGGGTTCGATTTC
Source organism: Tiaropsis multicirrata (assembly GCA_032270745.1). Classification (NCBI taxonomy): domain Eukaryota; kingdom Metazoa; phylum Cnidaria; class Hydrozoa; order Leptothecata; family Tiaropsidae; genus Tiaropsis; species Tiaropsis multicirrata. Next base: position 1,903 of record JAUJPO010047673.1, read on the forward strand.
AAAAAAATTGTTTAAGGGTAAATGGAAAATGGGTTAAAGGCATAAATTGAAGGTATGACGAAATTTATTTTTGTTTTAAATAAAAACCATCGTAACTCATGTATGACAATTAAAGTCTAAGAACTATAAAAATGCGTTAAAATGGTAATGGAAATTATATTTACAAATTTGGTTTTTAATATCTTTATTTACAATGTATATAAAATACTGAGTAGTCAAGAAATATTGGGCACAATTTGGACGTCTTTTTAACGTTAAAGCATTGTAAAGACTTCTGTTTGCTAAGTTAACCACAGCAGTCTTAGTTCAAATTATAGCGAAACAAAAATTAACGACGGATATTTATCTATTACGTAATCTTTTCTACGGAAGCACCCCAAAAAGCCGGATGTTGGTTACTGGTTTTACTGTTGAAAATTGAAAACTAGTGACAAACACCCGGCTTTTTCTGGTGTTTCCGTATAAAAGATTACGTAATGCATATCATGAGTTGAAATCATTCCATCTGTCGATATTTGATTATCTTGGTGTAAAATGTGCTAAAAAGCTATTCCCAAAAATTATCTTCCTACAAAAACAACCGAACAAAAAACTTAAACTTCTATAAAAATACGTTTATCAATAAAAAGATTTTGAGCAGATAAAATTATGGCATCACTCCAAAAGAAAAGTAGCAGAGAAAATAATCAATCTTTACTGAAGAAAAATTTAAAGTTAAAAACATTTGGTCCTCAAACTTTGCCAAAAAGGCATGAAAAAAACCTTCGATGGAGATTCTTAATACACTCACTTCTAACATACCTAATTACAAATAGCACACTCACTCCTCTCTTAAAACTGAAATATTTTACAAAAGAAATTTTTCTATACTTAGAGAACGACATGAAGCCAGATTTATCTTTCCTCGATTAAATCTTTATCTCTGATAACTTCCCACTCGTCCAATGCTTTCTGGGTAAATTGATAATGCAATTTTTTGTTGACCGCATTCAATAATCCTTGGCTGTAGTAATGACGTAATCCCCGGCTTAAACTATCATACGACATTTTTCTGTTGCGCGCATCTCCCCATAGCTGGGAAACTTGCTCTTTATTGACGATTCGGAAAATACCCAAGTTTCTTGGCTTTTCCCATCGGATCAGTTCGCGTTTACTATCGTCATCCAGTAATTGCAGGATAAATTGGTATAACTGGCTACCTGGCTTCACTAAAAATAACAAAATAAGAAATAATATAAGAAGGATGATATTGATAGAGCTGTTGCTAAAAGCAAGATATTGCTAAATATTGATACTTAAATCCCTGGGAAAGGGGAGGGTGACTTGGGCAAAACTTGGGCAAAAAAATGGGTATTGTACTAGCGTTAACTGTACCTTTCCCCTCTAAGGGACAAAAATAGTCCAAATTTTGAGAATAATTTGAAAATTAGTAATAATCTCTCTAAGGGTAAAATTGGAAAAGCATCGTCAAAATATTCAAAATTTTAGTCTCTCTAAAGGGTCGAGTTTCAAACTTCGGTTTGGACATACCCGTAACCTCGTAAACTCCCAGGGGTTCAACCATTAGATGGGAAAACTTTCACGAAATCTTTTAACTTTCTCGCACGTACACAAATTCCTGCGCCCACGCAACACCAGCTGGATTCCACTCGCTTAAATGGATCTATATAGCATCTCACTATAACGTGACCTTAGTCTTGAAATGCAATGATTGTTAAGGAGTGTGAGTCATGAATAGTCTCACGGAAATTCCCTGAATTTAGTTTTTTTTGCTTTCGTAAGCATTTGTGGTTTTACATCCTGATTACTAGTGGAGAACAGGAATCCGGCCAACACCTTTTAAATTGTTTAATAATTGAAAAGTAGGAAAATGACGTAGGTGTAGTAATTTTGATATTTGATATTGATAGTTATTGTACATTTTTTTTGTAAGAACTGTAATGAGGATTCTTTTGGGAGAAATGATCGAATCTTCAATCACAGTCATAAGGTCCAGATAATATAGATAGTCCAGGGGAATATTGTAACGTTCTGACGTCGAAACAACGTTGTTTGGATGTGCCGTTAAAACAACGTTCCGTAAGACTTGTAAAAGTCTATCTACAGCAGGCCTTTTGACCGAATCTTTTAGGGGTTTGACCAAGACCTGTGTCGATTTTGCTCAATTTGGTTTTATACTTTCATATCTAATAATTGCTCAATTTTAATGCGTTAATGGGATATAGCCTATATAATTTGTGGTTTGTTTATTCTTGTAAGAAGAGAAAAAAATTCACAGAAAATAATGCTTTTTACAGGTATGTAAAAATAAAGTCTTACTTAAAAACTAAAACGTTTGAACACTAAAGCTTTCAGCATCTCTATAGTTATCTCTCTGTAACTTCTAGCAGTCTGCTAGAAGTATTGCCTTTTAAAAAGATTGACGTAAAATAAGCTTTGATAATTTTATTAATCTTTATAAAGTTTATAATAATAACAGGAATGTCATTTCATGTATTTACTTTTATGGTAAAGCATGTTTGTAATTAATACCTATTAATGTCTATGAGAAATCCTGTATGCTCACAGTTGTTACGACATCAGGAAAGCTTGTTTCTCAAGTTAAGATAAATCAAAGACAACGCCATGTCACAGACTACCCTTTATTACCCGCACCCACTACCACAGGCTAAAAACCACCTGGGGAAAAGACTAGCGTTACCGATAAATATAAATTTTGATATCCCCAGGGAGTTTTCTAGATTGAATATTATGCACTGATTAAAAATTTTGTCCAAGATTTTGTTTTCAAATTGCTTTTTCACACTTTTACTGTAGTATGAAATTGTAATTGTTTCAACCCTTAATAAATTATAAATTTGAAAAAAAAACATTTCAAAAAAAACATAAATACTTATTTCTAAAATACTTACAGAGATTTTTACGTCGCCTTCGCTTGTTTTTCTTGCCTGAAGCATTTTGTTTGGAATTTGTTTTCAAGGTTGTTGTTGGTTTCTGTTGTATGCTTCTGGAAGCTCTACCCGTCGAAATCTTGTTGTTATTTGTTGTTGGTTGTTGTGTGGTAATTATACCTGAAAAGAAATGATAATGGTTGAGATGATTTTTAACTTTTGAAAACTTTTAAAAAGCCAACAAACTCGACGCATACATAAACACCCCTATGATTCTTTACGCCCCAGTGTAGAAAATGGTTACCCCAGTAGAAAATAGGATATTCTCTCTCAAATCAGTGGTAAAACAACAAATTACAAAGAGCCATTTTTATGAACCCCACTAGAAAAGCATTACCATTTCACCCAACCCAGAGTCAAAACGTTTTGGCTTCACCCCAATGAGCTTTTGGTTCCCCACCTCCACCTGGACACAGAAACAGACGTGTCGTAGTGACCGTTTTTTTATGATGTATTGTTTGTTATCCCCAACAACTAAAATGTTGGAATTACTTTTTGCCATAGCTGTTACACCTATCTCAAAGAACAGTTTGTCAGTGGGGATAAAAGAAGAGGTACAAAATCAAGTGGGTAAATAAAGATCTTTTTTTTCATTGGGGTGATACCGAATTCTTTATGTTCTAAAACTTCAAAATGTTAGCTAATAGAATGGAAGTACTGGTGTACCTTCTTTACTATCTTGCGTATGTTGAATATGATTATTATTTGGTTGCTGAGGTGAACACAACTGTTGTTGTTGATTGTTGTTGTTTTCCGTTGCTTGATTTGGTAAATTCAACGTTGTGGGCTGATCACTGAAATCTAAAATGAAATAAATAATAAAATAAATATCAACATGCGATTGCCTGATCTGCCTTTTACTATTGTTAGCAAAAACAGATAAGAAGAATTGCAGTACTGACCAGGTTGATGGGTTGATGAAGAGTGTTGACTTCCAAATAAAGGGATATGATCAACAGCAACACTCTCCGTCAAAATGTTCGAGAACCTCCCGTATCCACCAATTCTAACAGATTATCAGTTTTGAATCTGAAATTTCTATTTTTGAAAGTTCTATCTCTAACTGATTTTTCTTTTTAGAAATTGAATGATCCTATGATGACATCTGAATTATTTCATACAATGCACTTAACGAAAGTTCAAGAATTTTTAAGGCCTGTTTCTCTGATTGTGTTAAAAAAAAGTTCGGAAGTTCATCTTATGGCAAGATGTTGTAATTCTTCATTCCAATCCTTTTCATGAATTTGAAGATTAAATTCATGTTTGGGATAGACAAAACAGCAATGTAAATCGTTCATTTCGGTGTCATATTGACCTTATTCAGCAGGAAAGTAAAGACGTTTTTTAAACGTCCAAACAACGCTGTTTCAACGTCAGAGCGTTGGAATAATGTTGTCTGTCTGCTGGGTCTATCTTTGGTCTATCATTTATTGAAAGTTATCATGCTGATATAGAGAATTTCAAAATAACTCCCTGACACAAATCAGATAATATCCTTCACGAATCTCATACCTCTCACCTAGCAAGAATCTCAAAATAAAAATCTGACATCACATTCACAAACTTATTAGCAAGTGAGGAGTGACCTCCTCTATTAGCCCATTTTAGAGAAAGAAGGCAACTATCACTCTAAACTCTCATAAAGATTATCAAATTAACAAAAATCATCATCTCTACGAGGGAGAACAGAACGTACCATAAAGTAAACGATTCTCAAAGAAATTCTCATGCATCGCGTCAACAGTACTGGAGGGTGAAAACAAAATTTCGTTAATCACTTCATCGCAAAGACTGTCATTATCATTATCTTGAAAATATTCATCATTGCTACCTTCACCAGAATCACATTCATAATAAGGCGAAAAAACAGAATCTCGGTCGTCCTCAGATTGGGTATCTGAACTGCCAGTCGATCCTTTGTTGTAGCTCTCATATGCCAAAGTGTCCATATAAGAAGTCCTATCATTGCTGGAGGATCCTGTTGATAGCTTACTACTGTATTGACTTCCCATATACGGGCTTCCTAATTCTGTCGACGAATTTGAAGTTATGCTTGAGGGTGTTGAGGTTGAACGACCGTTCAACAGTTTGCAAAGAAATTCCATGTTTGAAGTCAGTAGATTGCTAGATGTATCCAAAAACTCGTTATTGATTGTAAAGTTGTAATCGATAGCTGCCATGTCCCTTCTTAGATTTTTACTACAAATTATATCTAATTATGTTTTTGGTGTTTATAACAATTAACAGGTGCTATAAAAATTTCAATATTATGTGTGTCACTCTCTACTGTATTCTGTTGTATTTTTATCACAATTCCAAAAAAGCGTCTGATTTCCAGAACCTCAACATATAATCTGATGAGAATCAATTATTGAAGCACGTTTTCTCAAATCTATAAATTGGTCGGGAAGTTCCCACTCATTGTTCACATAGTTTCGATTGCAAAGTGTTTTTACATCTTATACAAAACAATATAAATGCTTGCAAGCTTGCTGGCAGCGGTCTAATTTACTTCTATAAAAGACAATAGGCTGACTGATAATGACAAAAGAGTTCTACGAAATATATTAATTTCATATCTGTGTGATTGATGAAAATCATACTCTCAGCATAATTATTTTAATCTACTCTCTTTCTCTCTATATCTCTCTACCTTTTGTCTCTTTCTCGCTACTAGTGATTAGATCTTCGGACAGTCACTGGTAAAGATACCACTTATAAGTTTTCCGTAGTAAAGGCTCTTAAGCGAGTTTTGGGAACGAAGCATCGAGACAAAATGTTTGTCTCAGATCGTTTTCTATAAGAATTTAAACGCAAGTACTTATCATAAAAGTCTCATTAAGCCCTCGTTAAGCTAAAACTAAATATTGCATCAAAAGAGTGTCACAACCAGAACTTTTAAATGAAACTATTGGAAGGCTTGCAAATAATGATCCTAAGCAATTAAACATATTATTTTAAACTAAATTCCATGAGACTAGACAAAATTCCCTTGTAAGATAAGGCCCGTTTTACACTTTTCTTTTTATCAGAAACAGTAAATTTCGGCCGAGGCTCGGATGTTCCTAACTTTGATTCCCACCTCACCCCACTCATAAATATATGCCTGAAATGCTTCCCTTGGTCTAAGCTTTCAATAGGAAAACTTACATGCTCAAATTGTGCGGAGTTCTTCATAGTTTTTGGTAAAATCTACTACCAAATATGAGGGTCGATCTTTTTATAAAGTTGTATGAAAAAAAGAGTGTATTCTATCCAGTTAACTTTCTCTCTCAACAGTCAAAGTTTATCTCATCACAGTATGTTTTAAATATCTTAAATGTAGATAAGAAAAAAGGTTTTTAAATCACAAATAGCCTTTAATAGACTTTTATATATAATAGTATTTTTCCAAGAAAGTGCTAGTTTTTTATGAGACACCAGGGAGAAAATAAATAAATAGATAATAATAATAAGACCATTGTACGAAGCGGTTTGATATATTATAAATATTTTTTTTTTCTTGATAGTTATTCCGGTTTTCCCCAGTTCGTGAAACATTCCTTCTCCACTATTAACTTTCACTTTATCTTAGATATGCTAATTTTGCAAGAAAAAAAAGGAAAATGGACCCTACGTGGTAATAATTTTGACGATTTTTTTGGCCGAAAATTGTAAAAAAATGTGATTTATTTTATAAAATTTTCCGAAATATGCCAAAGTTATCCGAATTTTTGGATTTAAAATATCAGAATTAAAGAGGTTTAAAAATTTGTTCAATATCGCTTTGATGTCATTAAAAGCAGCCACTACATATCCTCTTTTGCACTTTGCACTAAGGTACTGCTAATTAATTAAAAAGACATTTATGAAAATCCGTTTTACGACTAATGATTCAAAAAAATTTAAGCATGCTTACTTTTAAGAGCTTTACGAGGCCACGTACATCATATTGAGCAATTCAAAACAACTTAAAGTGGATTAATATGTACTAGTTAAAACTGTCTTGACTATGGTTTTCTTTATCTTTTTTATCAGTCCTATTTTGATCTCGTGGCGTGATATCAAGGGATACAATACCCAAAATAAAATAAAAAAATCTCCTATTTGATTGGACAAAACAATAAATCTTCCGCAAAATCACTCAATTTGATTGGAGCATGGCTCTGTGAAATAAAAACATTGATTGGCCCATGTAAACAATAGCTTTGTAAAATGAAACAAAATGATTGGGCCATAAGGTATTTACGTCATAATTAGTGCTTTAACCAATGGAACTTTTGGCAATTAGTAGTATGATTCTGTCTCCTTTAAAGTTTTCCAAGAATTTCTCTAAACATACTATTTTTCCCGTTCAAGTGAATAGATAATTTCATAGATATATACGAGTAATTCTTCGGTCTGTTATTTACACGCGTTACTAACTATCGATGCAAACTAGCCTTGTTTAAGTTGATATGCTGGAAATAGAAATAGGAAAATGGAGGCGGATGTTTTTGACGGTTTTGGAGGTAAAATTTTGATTTAAATATTCCCTATACCTTAAGACATCCATTCCTTTCTGAGTAAATTTTACTCTAAAATACTCTAACAATTCATCATGAATCAATGAATGCATTAAATTATTAAATTTATATTTTCAAAAATCTGTTCCCTTCACCCTCTTGTCTTGCTCAATGAAGACCATATCACAAACGTGATTTGATTTTAGAAGAATTTTTTTTTTGAAGTATACTTAAACTTCCAACTTCCACAAGAGAACGAAATCTAAGTGGTTGATTGATTCCAAATGTAGGGGCTCCTTAAATTGGTCTTTTGCGTTAAAAATTTGGCAGCAAAAATCTAAGGATCTCTTTAAAGTTTAGTAAAATTTCAAGGGGTTGCTTTCTGAATAAAGAACCTCCCTAAATATGGAGGCTAGGAATTTCCCATTTCGAGTTTTTGATGATTCTTATACATTCCTAATGCACTTTCGAAACAAGAAACTATCATTAAAAGGAAGGTTATAGATGTTTGTGGTAATAAAGTATCATTTATAGGGCTGTTATAGATTCCCAACGACTTCCGTTTCAGATACAACTTTAAAACAAATGGAGAAAAGTACATGCGACTAATTGAATACATTACGTAACGTTATGATGAAATAAGATTTCTCAGAAAATAATCAACTTCTCAATATAGTTACTTTATTGCATCATGAAAATTTAGCGGTGTTGCGGCTAAAAACATTAAAATGTCGCGAAGAATCTATCTGTAGTCCTACCACGAAGTGCATTTTCTTTACAAAAACGAGCATTTAGTATACCCTTGAAAATGACCCATGTTGTAATATGTTGCAACTTTTTTTAATATCTAATGATCTAAATCTCGTTTTAGATAATATCATCAACTCGATTTAAAAACCACAAAATGTAACCGGAGGAGAAAAACCGCCTGTGTGACGAATGGAGTAAACTTATCCGTCCAGTTTGTTATTGATTGACTGTCTATTTGATAGGATAAAGTATAGATATAGAAATCCGTATCCCACATGTCGAGGAAGTAATTTTTCAAAAATTACACCACCTAGATTTTCAACATTTTCGATATTTTTCACCTGGATTTACGTGTTGAAAATATCAATTTTAGCAGTCATGCCCCCTGGGTGTTCTTTTTCAAGCATATCCCCCTGGATTTTCCCCATAGTGAACCCCTCCTGGACGTGTCCAACTTCTCAACAGTCAGAAACTCATTTTTAATAATCCAATATTAATTTACAAGGATTCGAAGTCTTAGACGAACCCTTAGACTCCACAGTGTTTTTGAAATAAATTCAAATCACCGTCCATGCTAGTAGAATGAGAACTTTGGTACTGTCGAACAACTGTCTTTCTAATAGCATTTTTTATATGCTTTGAAATTAAGTGGTCTCGAACTATAGCCAAAAGACTGTGGTCCGGTATTTTCAGGGCGCCAAATGGCGTCTTTCGGGCTCTAAGTGTTAAGAAAAAGTTAACCCTTCATTTTAGAGGATAAATTTCAAAACATTTGGAATGATATTGGAATAACTTTGCTGGGTTTTGTGCTAAAATTTGAAAATCTTAATTCGTTTAAATAATGGATAAAAGTAAATGTCTCACCTTCTTGTTTTAGGTTGTCTTGGTAGAAGCGATCCCACAGCTGTGATTCTTGTTGCATTTTTTGAAGATAATCAAAATCGATCTGTCCAACATCAGGGAACTGAACATCAAAGCCCACCCCACTGTTGACGGTCGTTGCGTTGTACTGGTCTTGCGCCACAACAGAGTTGAATAGAAAGCTGTACGAATTATAAGTGGCGGTTGGCGGGAAATTGGGCGGAGGTAGGTGGTGATGATGATGGTGCTGGAAATCAGATGTTGCAGCGCTCATGAAACGGGCGTTGTTAGTTGTGGTTGTGGCGGACACCTGATGATTCATAAACTTGAAATTGAAGCCATAATCTGGAACACAAACAAAGAAGAAATGTTATCATTAATTTGGAAGATTATTCAGAAATTGACAAAAAATAAGCTTTGAAGTTAGAGGCGGATATAGAAGATACTCAAAACTTTTTGACGGTGAGTGTAGACTTCCAAATAAGGAATATGAACAAAAGCACCACTCTCCGTCTCCGTGAAATAATTTTTGAGGACCTTCTGTATCCGCCACTGATAACCTGGAATGCCGATTTTGACCGCTAACTTAAAATACGTTTTATGGAATAATAAATATTTAAATCATTCATTGGCCCGTGTGATTTACAAGAGTTAATGAAGACAGATTAGTCATCAAAAAGTCTGCTTACATTTTTAAAGACAAAGTAATTTTTAATCAAAGAATTTCTTTCATGTCTTGAACTCTTGAACTTTCTTTCTTAAAACTAGATAATTTGTAGGTGATTAGGTATGGAATTATGGATATAGCGTTGACATAATAGATCACTTTTGATAAATTAAATTAAATCTGCTTGATCTTGACTTGATAAATCAGAATGGTCTAGAAACTGTTTAGCCTGAAGAAACACGATCAATTTTTCTTGTTATATACTGATGGTGAAAAAAGTCTCTTTAGTTCCAAAGAAAATTCTGTACTAAGGCCCCAACCCTAAAAAGTTCCTTTCCGCGTGACTGGCCGGGTGAGAAATATTTTTTAGGTCACCCGGCCGCAAATAAATATAATAATAATAAACTTTAGAAAAATGAGTGTGAGAATTTCTGAAATTTTGAAAAGCAAACAAACATCTTTAAAAATCTTAACTTTTGAACTGAAAAAAAATAGAATTCTGGGCCTTCCGCATGAGTCTTTTTCGTCAACCGGACTCGGAAACGAGGGTTTTTAGGGTTGGCCTAAATATAATATAAAGCCAAGAAATCCCTTACATAAATCCTTTTTTTGTAAATTCAAAATTCAGACTCACACCCTAAAAAAGCCCTGGGTTTACTTAGAAGAGTTTGGTTAGAAGATATTGCGTCAAAGAATCTATCAAGGGGCATGGGAACGAGTCATTCGACAATTTCATTATTGTTATAAAGAAGTAATCAACACTATACACAAGAATAACATAGAAAATATTTTTTCGCGGCATTCTAATTTTCGATTGAGACAAAATGCGAATTTCGCGGTATTTTAATTTGGCGGTGTAAGAGAAAAAGTGTTTATAATTTGATATTCGAAATTCTGGTTAAATTATTGTCTGTTTTTGTGCAAAAAGCCAAATGTGAATTTCGTGGCATTTTAATTTTGTGATTTTCCAAATTTGACTGCGAAACCGTGAAATTTTCAAATACCGCAAAATTTTCATGCGCTGAGAAGCATATAGTCATATTTGAAAGACCTCCCACCTTCAAAAACTATTTGTTGCTGAGAAGCTTTTTGTTCATTCAACTCCTCGTCGCCAAAGTCTTCAAAGTCATCAAGATATAATTCGAAATCTTCAACGCTTAAAATTTCTTCCTCGATTAAAGTCATTTTTTTAATACCTTTGAAAATATAAATGTCTTGTAATGCACCTTCTTCTCAAAACACGCACTGTAGTGTTGAAGTCAATATTTTCGCAGAACTAATTTATTACATCAAAGACATTTCTCTTTAAATAAGAGCAACATAGAAAGTTCTAGTCCCACGAATTTTTTTAAGGATCTTTTCAGGTCTGTAAATTATGCTTTTCTTATTACATTTGTAAGCTATTATTAATACCCAATCAATTCTTGGTACTAGAGGCATATATATGTTATAATAGATGTAAGAGTTTTACCTCCCACGCTTTGCAATAGTAGGAATTCGCGCCAATTATGTGATAAATGTTCCACGGAGGAGGAGATAAACGTTAAGAAACCATCATATTTGGTCAATTTAGATCTCCTTCATACAATGAAGGCAATATAATACATAAGGCAATTATTGGATAATCTTTGAAATCAAAGAGCAGTGAGTCAATGAATATAGATGCTTTCAAAAATGTTGATATTAATGCCTATGAAGGTATAACGCGTTTGTGTTGTATTTCCGAAAGAGGTATGTCTATATAAGAACGAGGAAGTCTTCAAGTTTTTATATTACTCGATCACGCACATTATTATCATCATCATCGTCATCAAGAAATTTTAGCATTTCACGAATTAGACGTCTTCTCGAGATTAAACCTTTCTCGAATGGGTCTTTGTTCAACCATTTCGCGGATAAGAAATTTAATAAATTTATTCATTTAAAAAGGAAGAAGGGGAGGTACATTTTGACCGTTAAAAAACAAAAAATTTCATATGTATTTTTAATTTTTTGCGGAATAAACTTTCGCAAATTTGACCAGAACGCGTGAATAACGCCTAAGTTTCTTCGAATAAAGTAGTGTTATTCGGATCCAAATTGGGCCCTTTTAACTAGGGAGGTTGAAAGTTGGCGATAAGAGCAGGCTTCTGAGTTTATAAATATCGTTCATCGATATCATTTACCAACTCGAACCCAGGACGATAGGGTATTTGCATATAAAAAATTATAGCTTTTAAAATCAAACCCTTACAGTGCATATTTCCCTGTTTTTTTCTCTCGCTTCTTTTTTTACAGGTAAGCAAAATTAGATACCGATAAGTTCTACACCCTTCCAATGTTTAAATCACCTTTATTACAACCTTATCGACAAAATTAACCAATACAGCGCATTTGCAGGATCTCACTCTATATTTACCTATTTAACTATTTTGGGAGTGCATTCTGGTATTTTATTGCATGAATATTTCGCGGAAAGAAAAACTTCGCCTGCATTTTAATTTCGTGGTTGTAAGCGGTATCTAAGAGAAATAGTGTATTTCGGTGTGTTTTTAATGCATCTTTTGGATAAGTTACTCGAACTTCGTGGTTTTTGGCTTAAAGTTGTATTTTACAACAGTCGAGCTCAAAATACATTTTTAGCGGCATTTTAATTTCGCGGTTTTTCGAACTCGACCGCGAAATTTTCATGCAATAAACTGTGTCAATTTGCAGGTTTTGACTTTTCCCCATTGAGCTTTTGGTAGGCTTAGTACTCACTTGGGGCGGGACGCAGATGTGCTACGGAGCATCCAACTCTAAAAATCGTTTCTAATCTTTTATCAACTGCTTTATACATGCAATTAAATGATGCTTATAGAAAAAACATTATAATTTGCTCATGTATTTCCATGAATTCAGAAGTATGCAAAAAGCCGTGGGATGTGCGAAAGATTTCTATCATAAGAAAGCTTGATCTGGAGCCAATAATTGCAGGTTATATCTTATTTTCTAAAATGAAATTAAATAGTCAAGCTGGCCCGTTCTAAACTTATCCTCGGATATAATCAGCTATTAAAAACAAGTCTGCATAGAGCGGTCGGTTAATAGCTTGACTTTAGAGAAAGCCTAACTTTTATAAGCATATCGAGGCTGAGATTTGGACTCGAGAATAATAAATCTCCATTGTTTATATAAATAGAACAATAGAGATGTAAAAATATATTAACGCTTTGAACCTAATTTCGTACCAGAGTATACCTCATACGTTTAGCTTTAGTTAGTATACTCTACGCAGATTGTCTGTTTTGCCCTAAATTTCCCCTTAAGTAGTCTCTGCGGAGAAGTGTAGAAAATTGCCGCCTCAAAATTCCAAAAATAATTCACCACGCTTGTTTACGCTTAGTTTAAAAAATCTCAAACTAGAAATTACATATGAACATATCAGACCCTCTACGGAAATGATCGTTTGAGTCTGAATACAGTCGATGTCAAATAGTGTCACGCCAAGGTGCTAAGCGAAAATGCCAAGGTACTCAGTAAGGGCGCCAAGATACTTAGCTATGACGTCACAGGTTTGGAAAGAGATACATCATTAACTTAGCTCAGTAGCAATTAGGATTATTAATAATTGCCAAAGCACACTTCCCACTAATTACTGGGTCATTAAAATACTGCATTGGATTGATGCAGTGAATACTATGAAACGAAAATATATAAGAAAGATACACAAATTGTTTTTAATGGAAATTAGTTTTTCAATCCGTGGTGTTGATAAAATACTGGATCGGACTGATACAGTGAATATTATTCAGCGAATTGTTTTTATGAAAATTAGTTTCAATTCGTGGTGTTGATAAGATATATAAAGATGTTTGTTAAAAAATTGTTATTAGATCATTTCTGAGAACAATTTTGAATAGAGAAAGTCGATTGCAGTGAGAATTTGAAGCTTCTGTGGAATGTCGTGTTTCCTCTTAAACAACTAAAATTTTCTATAAAAAAATACTCATAGCGGATTATCATGTTTATGCCTTTTATCTTAGGCGGCGGTACCATGGAGGTTATAAAAACGTTTCCTTTATACCTTCATATTAGTATGTTTCCGTATCAAAGATTACGTATCTTAAGTGTACTTTTTTTGGCGGTTCGCCAAAATCAGAAACTTTATTAAATTTGGCAGGTATTTAATTTGGCGGTTGATATATTTTATTAAATTTGGCGGTTGCTGAAGAATTTAACCTTAAAATGGCGTAAAAACAGCGAAACAATAGCAAAAAACACCTTTCAAGGGTTCATATTTTAAAGAAGTTAAATTTGGCGGGTATTTAATTTGGTGGATGGTCATTTTATTTAATTTTGGCGTGTACTTATTTTGGCGGATTTCGATCAAATCATTTTCGAATGACTTGTAGCTCGAATTGATTTTTCAAATCTTTTAACACCCAAATGTGATCCAGCATATTTCCATCAATATGGGTTGGAAAATC
>JAUJPO010047684.1:0-30879 GCA_032270745.1 Tiaropsis multicirrata
AAACTCTAGTTTACTTACTTTTCAGGAAACACAAAAAATAAAAGGCGCACCAAAAATTAAAAGGCGCGCCGAAAATTGAAAGGCGCGCCAAAAATAAAAAGGCGCCAAAAATTAGGGCGCAGCAAAAATAAAAAAGGCGCGTAAGGCGCGCAAAAGGAATAAAGGCGCGTAGGCGCGCAAGGAGCGCCTTTTTTTAGAAGGCGCGCAGGCGCGCAGGGCGCGATATTTAACAGACTCCTAAGATGGAGAGGGCATGGAGAGCGTACAGCAGATTTTCTAACTCGAAGAGAAATACATGTAATTAAATAACTTCCATTTCCAGAGCGCACGCAATTGATTTTTTTAATATGATTTTTAATTACAGAGATTGCAATCATGACAAAACCATTAAGCCGTGACAAACTAGTGCAGTTTTTTATTCTATTAAGTTATGTTCGAACAACATGCGTATGAGAGTATAGTATGAGAGGTGCAAAAGGTATACAAAGATAGGATAGAGATGTAAATGATAATGAGATTTCACTTGTAGTTTTACTACATATAACCTGTTTGTTTATCACTTGATCTTTTATTTGGTAAAAACTTCTACGACAAATGGCTTTACCTTCAGGTTAGTATCATTTTGAAATATATCTGAAATATACCTTGAACTCTAAAGTCTGTCTTGCAAGAAGATTGTCGCTAAAAACACTTGATATAAAATAAATATTGCAAAATACGATATAAGATATCCCTCAAAAACACACACCCCTTAAAAACTACTAAGTCACAGTTTTGGTTGTGGAGAATCACAATATGAACTTAGGATGATGTTAAATATTATTTTGGAAGGTCATATAGTTTTCGCTATCACGTTCAGAAAAAATATTACAGGTGCTTGAATATTTAAAACATTGAAATTTCCGAACCGAAAATTCATTGTTTTTGCCTTGAAGGTATGCCAACTTTAATTTGAGTTTGCAAATGCCATCTTTTTAGACAGTTACAAGGTCACTATTGATGAAGATAAAGTCACTAAGGAACTAAGTCATATTTTCCCTCATAGTCCAAAAATGCTATTTCTTTATAGCTATATGTCACATTGAGGTTTTTAAGGGGTTGTCAGGTATGGTAATCAGTGAGACATGAATATATAAAGTTCAAAACTGAAACAACTTTTTCCGAAAATTATTTCCAAAGTCACCTACATAAAGGCTTTTCTGCCTATGCCACTTCTTTTTAACGCTGTTGTAATTTAGTACAGTGGGGGGAAATACTTACATTTTTTGTGCAAAAAAAAACTCTTGTCATTCACATTTTAACAAGATGAGTGAGAACACAAGGACAATATCGTTCAAATACATGTATTTTTATAATAATAGTAATACCATCATTAAGTTGCAATATAACAAGTGCAACAAATCTGAAAAGAATTATTTTATGCACCCACGATCGAACGACCGTGCAAATCGAAACTTAATAATACCCCCACACATTACATGAAATGCCGTGGAAATCGGAGGAGAGCGGGTGGAAAGTATAAATACGCCATTAACGCCCAGCCCACCTATGCCGTGTGTTAATGTAAGGAATTTTTAAAAACAAAAAAATGCGTATTTTCCTCCTGTAGTACTCTCCACTTTGGCCGTCTTTAAAGGTATAACTTCAAGTTGAGCATCAATTATGTCAATAACTGGGAGTCGGTCAGGAGTGTCCTCCGCTACTTTTAGCTGTCAAACTAACTTTTGGTTTTAAACATTATATTTCAATAAACGTGAACTTTACCATATTATCATCATCTAAAAATCTTTTCTACTGCTTGCCTATAATACATTTGTTTGGTTCGTTCATTTTCATATATTCCAACAAACCATATTCCTATAAGTTCCCATTCTGGTACGCAGATGGGTACCAACCATTGGTTTTCTCTTTGATTTCAATGCCTATGCAGTTGCTGTCCTTATTTGTAGTAGTTCATGTTTAGTCTTAGCAACTTTGGACATGAAACGGCGAGTCATCGGTTTTAATGCTGTTGTTGATGATTGTGTATCGACCTCGTTTAGAGTTGGTTTAATTGAAATAGCATTGTTAGCAGGCTCTTGATTTTTAGTTATTCAACTAGCAGCCTGCTCAAATTTATGCTGCTGGCCTGCTGCATGTGGTTGAAGTTCAAACCATCTCCTATTATAATACCAACTATTTGGACTGCATTTTCGATCCTTTCTTCTGCAGCCCATCTATCATACATTTGAGCAAAATTGTTCAAAAAAAATAGGCATTATTCTTTCAAGTCAAAATATAAAGCTCTTTTTCCGGTGCTTCAAGAAAAAAAATAACTTTTTAGAAGAATGATTGACTAAGAGCTGCTGGCAAGACTCCCGCTACCGGGGAGCCATGGTCCCTCCACTTTTTGGCAAAATAAAAGCTTTTCAAACATAATCGAAAACCCTGGGTGAACAATTAACTTTTTCGATATACTGAGAAGACAACAAACAGAAAAACAAGTCCATTTTAGCCGTTTCAGCACCTTAGAATCGAAAAAATTAACTCTAACCTAACTTAGAATTTTATTTAGCCCCTTCACTTTCTAAATGGTAGCGTGGAGCCTGACCGGGAAACCCTGTTTTAAATTATTTCGTAATGAGGGAGGGTTTGGAAATTTTATATCAATTTAGTATATGGGGATTTGGATTTAAGGGCGGTTGATCCAGGTAGGAAGGAGGGTTAAAACTCCTCCTCTAGAAACTTTGTAAAGTGAATTTTCGATGCATGAATTGCAAAATTCTCCCGATTTCCCCGATTTGCGTGAAAATCGAGATTGCGTGAATTGCGAAAATAATTACTTGAATGCGTGAATTTCGAAAAATATTTCCGTGATTGCGTGAATTGAGGGGTGACTAGGAGGGCCTCCTAAATGTATGTGACCATGTAAGAATCAGAATACATAAGTGAGTAGTACCGATTTGACTAGACTTTAACTAGGAAATCAAGTAAAATTTTGTTTATTGAAAACAATTGGAGTGAGACTGGTGAGAGTGTCATTGTATTTAACACATCTTCCTTTGCAATCTATTGGTTGTGTAACTAATTTTACTTGGGTTAACGATAAACACACTAAGATTGACAATGACCTTTGACTTTTTATTGCGGTTTACAAAAGTTAACTAAATCCCGCTAGAATTTAAACATGGCTGTTTTGACCCATTTTTCACCGAAGCGAATTCAACTAGGGATCTAAAGAGGAGTATGCAATGGTTCTGGTTTTGGAGGAATAATCTGGCTATGTATTTTTTCCTACCTTGAGATGATGTAGAATAATAGTGACAGGTGGTGTAAGCACTCTCAAGGGTTTGGGTTCCACCACGCATGACAAAATGTTGCTATTGACAACAAATCCGTCGGTAAATGTCACAAATCTTTAAATAAAACACGAAAAAATAATGCAAACACGGAAAAGCATTTACATCTAGAACTTTTTTGTTATTTAGATCAGACATACTGTCCTTTAGCCAGAAAAGCTTGACACAAAAATTGCAAATAATTAATAAATCAAGACTTGTAGTCTATTTTGACCTATTTGAAAGTAGAGGGTGAAAAATTGCCTTGAATGCGCTCTTCTCAAGAAGAACAAAAATAAATGCTGGCCGCGTTTGCACAACAGTATGCGTGGTGGCTCAAATCACCAAAAGATGTTATGAGCATTTATAAAAGTTATCAATTGCTCTTTAAGGATACATTACACACGTCATGTATAAAACTTGACTTGTTTATTTCCTTACTTTTGTGACTTCCAGCGATGAGGTAAAAGTGGACTTAATGTTTTGTAAATCACACTTGATACCATTGTTGGACGATCTGAAGATGTAAGAAGAAAAATTACAAGTAGCGCTTCCATGATACGGGAGAAATATTATGTTATGTGAGATATTTTCGAGCTCAGTTTGTTGGTCATAGTTTTGGGCTAAAAGGTTTCAAGGTGTAAAGTTCGATAAAAACATTGCAATTAAAAATCTGCGCCAGTAACATGATAAAAATCAACCTTTAAGAAAGAGGTTTTTGGGTAATGATATTGAATCTTTCTTTCTTGTCCAATCACTATCAACACGACTGTAGTCTGGAAATGAATGTTGTTTTGGTTTTGGTGCGATTAGATTTGCTTGCTTTTGTTTTGGTTGTTGTAGTTGCTTCTTATTTTCAAGCGTCACTTTCCCTATTGACGTTACTATAAATCAAAATTGATACAGATGAAACTTCGCAGAATAGACCTTCATAAATGAACGACTGCTTCGTTTTCATACAATTACCAAGGTGATTATGTCTCACGAGACTCAAAATGACACATTTATCAATGAGTCAAGTTTTGATAAGCTCCCTTATTCAGTTACCATAGCGCCCAATTCAAAACGAGGCAGTTGTGTTAATGACGTAATTTATGAAAAGGTCTATCGATCTAAATACTGGTGGTCACTCATCTAGTGCACCAATCACATCAAATCAAAGGCTTTGTCCATCTGATTTCAGAATTTATAATTAAATCGTCTACGGATTTTTCCCCAATGAATAACGACTAACGCTTACATAAAGACCTGGTGACTATTGTTTTGATGTCGTTGTCACGTGGTAACTTTCTTGTTGCATATATCCCAATTGCATCCAACGATTGCATTAGTTTGTTTTGATTTTGATTTTCCTAAAATGCAAAGATTTCATACTTCATTATACGCACTTTGCTTTGTACGGCAGTTCTGTTCTAGTTTTTAACAAATTTCCCTAATTTATAATACCTGTCCTAATTTATAATACCTGTCCCCGATTTGTAATACCTGTCCCCGATTTGTAATACCTGTCCCCGATTTATAATACCTGTCCCCGATTTGTAATACCTGCCTCTTTTTGTAACTTTCTAATAATTAGCCTTTATGGTGGAGTGCAAGCTAAACTGTATATAGTACAGACTAGGCTATGAGTATCAAAGAAGGAGAAATCAGTTGAAGTTCCTCCTTCATGGAGTGATGACATGGGCAAATAAAATTGAATCTTATTTTTTATGAAGTTGACATGACTGCCTGATAATCACTAAGACAGTGACAGTGTATCAACATTTTTACCATCCCATAGAAAGTACTGCTCACAGAGGAATGCATAAGAAACTTATTGAAGGTGGATGTCTGATCAATGAAAGGTCATAGAAAAGTAGTGGCGTTGTTTACCAGTTATTCACCGGGTACAATTAAGCAATTTTGTAAGGGGCATGAATTCGTTTTGTTTTCTCCTTAAGTAAGTTTGATAGGGGTACTGATACAAGGGGTGAAAAAATCCGAAAAATCATATACACCTGGGAAAGATATTATAACTCAGTGTTGCTTTAGCATCAATGTGACTTTCGGAAATAGATTGATTTTTGTGGATAATTTTAATTTTTTTTGGAGAACCTGAAATACCTTTATATTGTTCCATTCATTTATGTTTGCATCATCTAATAGATTGCTGATAATCTTGGTGGCACCCTGGTATGAAAAAGATGATTTTCAAATCGGAAAGTTTTCATTTTAACTTAACGATTACTAAATTTCAAGAATTCTTTAAGATTATATGTTTTCACCAATATTTTTTTAATTCCGCAAATAAATTCTAAAATTCTTTCTAAACTAAAGATCGCAAATTGGACTGTCCAAAAAATGCAAACCTTTAAGCCCTTTTCATTAAAGTCTTCTTTTTGGTTATTCTTCAGGAAGTTGGAGATGTGGAGAAGTGATTCTGTTGCCATTTTCAAATTTCCACCAAAAATGAGTGAATTGTCGATCGTCTCGCTGGTCACTTGTTCTAACTCTTCAATCAAGTCTGTGGCACTAAGTGAGTATCCAAGTCTTTTGGTCTGTAAAATAATAATTTGTAAATAAGAGTGAAGAACACACCCCTGCATCTGTGCCTCAATGGGGTGGAAGTCAAATCTTTCAAACCCACTGGGTTGGGTAAAATGGTAATGTTTTCTAGTGGAGTAGCTTTTTGTAATTCTTTGTTTTACCACTGGGGCGAGAGAGAATATGCGATTTTCTACTGGGGTGAATATTTTATCCACTGAAAATGGACCTTTTTTGAGCGATTTTCCACTAGGGTGACCAGTGGGGCGGATCTCAGTGGGTTACAGACACAGGGGTGTAAGAACTGGAGGGTATAAACTATGCTAGCCTACTTTTGAAATAATCAAATTACCTTGTCCATGATTTGAGCATACTCTTTAGAAACGCATTCACTGAAATCAGGTGGTAGCCATCTTGAATGTGTGTCGCACATGCGCTTTGCTTCACCTGAAAGTGTTGGAAGAATGGTATGGTTTTTTCAACAACAGACTGAATAGTTCATTTTCAAAACACCTAATATCTATTTCAAACTTTTGTTTGACCAAAAAGAACTTTTGGACGTTAATGACAGCGAGCGTCGGGGCAGAACACTATGTACAATAAATATTTTCTTTCATGAAATAGTATGTTGAACTATTGCGTTCAATTGCTTACTAATCACGAGGTTTTCTTATAGTTAAAAAATTGCTTGAGATATATCTTTAGTTTTTAGTTTCTAAACTTACCGGAAGCCTCTCTCGGGCATGGTTGAGTGGTATTAAAATTAGTTGGTGTCTGTTGCCACACTATACCACCAGAATTTTGTTTTAAACAAAACTGTGGCTTGCTATTGCGTGTGGCTGCTGGTTTGGTTAGATAAATTATTCGACTTTGTTTGCTTGCTCGTGTTACAGCATCACAAAGGTTGCGATCACTGCATTGTAATAAGTAGCAAGTCTGTAAAATGAAGAAGAAGAGATGTAACAACAGTGCTTGAATTATTAAGCAGAAATAAATTTGAAATAGAAATGTAAACGTTTTGTTTTGCGAATATTGATTACATTTTGGCTAGATACCATATCGGAGAGTTGTGTTTGTTATAAATGTAAGCTAGCCTCTTATTCCTATTTTCACTACTTTAATAGGATTAAATTTCGCAAGATTAAATTTCGCGATTTCGCGATAATTTGTCTCGCGAAATTGCGTGGGATCGTCAATCCGCGAAATTAAATCCAAACGAAATTTTTGAAAATACCATCTTAGCAAAAAAAGTCAAAACCATGTAATTTTGGTTAAATACGTCCATTTTTTGGGTCATTCGCGAAATTAAATCCTATTAAAGTATAAAGTCTCTCAAACGCTAGAAATGTACTGATAATTTGAAAAACTTTCGCTCACTAGCTATTTGTAGCAGTATTTGCGAGACTTGAATTCGAAAACGAAATTGAATTTCCTACTTCCACCATTTTTATAATATATATATGTTCTTTACTACAAACTAAATCTTCCCAGCAGGCACGGAACGTTGTTTTGACGTCCAAACAACGTTGTTTTCAACGTCAGAACGTTATTTAAACGTTGAAATTTAAACGTCTGCTGGGTCAGTTTAGAAACGAATTTAAAATACAATCTATGTAAATTTTGGTTAATAGGGTTTAAAGAACTTACTTGGTCTTCATGATAGGCCACGTGACATGTGTCGTGTTGGCAACAATTCATCAAGCAATCGTTGACATCCATTAGTTGTGTCATTTTGTATTTGTACCCAACATGATCAATGTTCTGAAAAGTGTAGCTTGGTAAGTCCTTCTTTACAGCACAACCTGTAAACAAGAGTTAACAATTGCAAGTTATCAACCCGAACCTGATCTTATGAACCGACGGTGGTGATGTCTAAATATGGTTTGCGTGACCCTAATGAGGATTCGAAGTTATCCTTAACAGTGGTGCTCCCCGGACCCTCCCCATTGCCTGAATCTATATTCTGGTGCATTTTTGTTTTCGCTAGCGAATTTTACCCAAAACGAGGCAACCAATCAGAAAGATCAACCTCGATTCCATAGCAAACCGTCAGTGACCGCGTGGAAATGTTTATTACTATTTTTTTCTTAATTTCCTTCGGTAAATTTATTTTGATATAATTGTTAAATTTTATTACTTTAATTACGTTCTCAAGGAATTTCTCAGACTTCTTTTAATCTTACAATTATTTTAATAAACTCATTCCATGAGAAGGATGTTAGATTTTAAGCTTACAGTACATTTCAAACTTTCCATTGTTTCACAGCTGATCATTTTTTGTGTTTCTTTGTGCATGCAGTAGTTCTACATTTTTAGTTTCCAATTTTACATTAGATTTGTTTGCATGTATGTACTTTTTCAATCCTTTTTTTACAGCTCATTGCGGTTTATTGTGGTCTTATTTCAATCTATATTTCACTCAAAATTTATTATCAATTCTTTTCTACCATAACTGCATTTTTGCATTTCCAATTTTTAGTTTGAACAACGTATTAAAAGATGACAAAAATGTATCAATGATCGTTATAAACCAGCCTTAGCGAGTCCTCTGTTAACAAGAAGCCGAAGCGATGCTATCAATAGACCTTTTCATAAATTACATCACGAGCAACGACTGCCTCGTTTTCATACAATTACCAAGGTGATTATGTCTCACGAGACTCAAAATAACACATCTATCAATGGAGTCAAGTTTTGATAGGCTTCCTTGGGATTCGGTACCATAGCACTCAATTCAAAACGAGGCAGTCGTTGCTCGTGACGTAATTTATGAAAAGGTCTATTCCTCACCTTTTGACGACAGATGCAACATAAATTTATCCACACGATAAAACAATTCATGTTTTATATTTCATTAAAAAATGACATTTCATAAACAAAGTTGTAACAAGTGAAAATACCTGCTGTTGCTGTTGCTGTTGCTGTTGCTGCTGTTGCTGTTGATGTTGCTGCTGCTGTTGTTGCTGTTGCTGTTTTTGCTGTTGCTGTTGCTGCTGCTGTTGTTGCTGTTGATGTTGCTGTAAAAAAAATATGCTTGAATTAAAAGCCCTTCTTTGACCCCCATTTTAGAAAATGTTCACCTCAGTGGAAGAGAAACAGGATGTTCAAGTGGTAATAAAAACATTACCCGGCTGAAAGATATTATGCATAGATTTTTACGACTACGTAAAACAGCACTGAACAGGGAAGAAATTTTGTGGAATCAAATTTTACAAATTTGGGAGTGCGAGATCAGTTTACAAAACATTTGTCATTTCATTTCAAATGAATCATAGAAGCTTTCTTAATTGCTCAACATTCATCTTTTCACGTTATTGATTAGAGATTTATCCAATATTTATGTATCCATCATCATTAGAAGTGCTCTATTTTAGATTTTTTACAAAATTTCTCGTATCTATGGGTAGAAAATAATGTAAACCATCTTCACTCTACTTACATTTTTATTATTGTTGCAGCAAAGTGAAGAATTAATTAATCTCGTAACACTAGAATCTTCGTTTCCAGCGTATAACGTACTTGCCAAACTTTCATCTGCTTCTGTAATAGCTAAAATCGGAAAAAACCTTTGTTGTGATGTTGCTGTTGTACGATTTTATTGATCCAACAGATACTAGGACTAGTTTTAAAAGTAGTGTTTAGCATCTAAAAGGTTAGATCCACTTTAAATTAATTAAACAGTTTTTAAGAAAGACTCACTGATGGTTGATCTCTTTTTGATTTTTGTCGACTCATTAGTTTTCAGCTTTCGTTTGCCATTATCTTTAAAGAAATAGATAAATTTACTCACTCCGTGACAGACAGATACAGATTCTGATACGGGGATGTACGGCTGCGGTTAGGGTACTTTTTTCGGCTTTCGTGAATCCCTGGTAGAGTCGCAAAAACACCCAGTTTCAAAACCTAGTGGCACATCCCCGTCGGTCTATGAGGTCAATACTCCCCTCGGGTATTAGACGTACCAATACAGAGATATAGATTCAGAAGTTAAGGAACGTTAAGAATCAATGAACCGTTCTCCAAATAGTTTAATTAAAAAGAACATTTCTTACTGTTTAGAATTGACATTGATTCTCTATCATTAGATGTATTTGCTTGCATTGGTAATTGTGCTGCATCTTCTTTTGTGCTAGCACTTGAAACTCCATCGGAATTTATTGAAATTTGAATAGTTTTTCCTTGGTGAAAGTTTTGAGGTATAACTCCAAGAGATGTTGATTGAGTATTTAAGCCACTAGTTTCTCCTTGTTGAAAGTTTTGAGGTAAAACTCCAAGAGATGTTGATTGAGTATTTAAGCCACTAGTTTCTCCTTGGTGAAATTTTTGAGGTAAAACTCTAAGGGATGTTGATTGAGTATTTAAGCCACTAGTTTCTCCTTGGTGAAAGTTTTGAGGTAAAACTCCAAGGGATGTTGATTGAGCATTTAAGCCACTAGTTTCTCCTTGGTGAAAGTTCTGAGGTATAACTCTAAGAGATGTTGATTGAATATTTAAGCCACTTTCAGCCCTTTGTTCTGGGTCTTGATCAATTCTACCAGCTTGAATGGTTTGTTGTCTTTCGTGGTTTATTTTTGTTGTTTGTGTGGCCATGAATCCTCTTTCCAATCCTGTTTTGAAGAAAGATCTGTTGTTGTTCGCTTGGTGCACGAAATAACTTGCCCCTTCTGAATGAGAACTTGACTGATCATGTTGTAGCTGCCCATTGAAATTATACCCCAAATGACTTCTAGGAGACAGGTTATAAGGGTAGTAAGTATGTGTTTGATTTGACTGTATGATTGGAACGCTATTAAACTGATAAGGCTGATGTGTTAAGGAATTTGGATGGATAAGATTTGGTACTGGGATCCTCCTTCGTTGCCCGGAAAAATCTGGGTATCCACCAGCCGTTTGATTGTGTTGAGACCAGGGTCTTGGAATTGGTTGCTGAGCATACGTATTCTGGTCATTTGTATTTGATGACAAATACGGCTGCCAAAATGCTGTGTGAGAGGGCATTATGCTATATGACACACTCTGTGTTTGGTTGGACGGGTTAAGTATTTGGCTTGATGTAAATTCTGGTCTAGGGGTTTCAATGGTTCCGGTATTGTTTCCATATGAGGATCTCTGGATGGGCGGCCATGTTTGATTTAATGACTGTGGTCTAAACTCTCCACTGTTGAAACGGTTTTGATTTGAACCTTGATCCCCTGATTGAAGTGTCATTCCAGCGTTCTGGTTCTCTAAGTAAACAAAACACAAATTAATTTCAAAAGTGAGTTTGAGTTAATTCTTATCTTCGTATCAACCAAGATGGAAAACTTTAAACTGAATTTTGAAACTGTGCTATTTTTATAATTACCCAGCAGACACAACGTTATTTCAACATTGTTTCAACGTCCAAAATACGTTCTGACGTTGGAGCAACGTTTTTGACGTTAAAACAACGTCCTGCGCTGTCTGGGTAGAATCATTAAAAATGGGATGGTTATCGTGCTTTATTATTCAGTTGTTACCTTGGTAGGTGCTTGTGTTGTTGTTTTGATGGTTACCCAATGGAAATCCATTGTTCCAGGAATCCATCGAGATTTCTCTAAACAAAATGAGAGAAACACTTTAATTGAAATAGTTGAATATGCTCGAACAGGAACGACGCACGCATTTTTAGACTGGGACAGTGAGGCAGCGAAGCAAGCCAAATCTTGAGCTGATAGACGCTCTAAGTTTTTGCAACAAATTATTTTTCCAACTTTTCCAACGAGATCTGGTACGGCAGCCGCCTCACCTGCCGTACCCGGTGTGTAGTTCCTGTTTAACGAATATACTTTGCTACCTTGCATTTACATTGAAGCGGACCCTGCTAGACAACGTCTTTTCAACGCTAAAACATTCCCTGCCATTATGAATTTTAGTTTCTTTGAAAACTTTCGAAACTTGCATTTTTCCAATGTCTCTTATACATACTTGAATGCTGCAAATTTCAGAATGGTTGGCATTGGATAATGAGAAGTATGTAAACTTTGAAGTAGCCTGGTAGTCCCAGCAGCTCCCAGCCAACCGAGAAAACGAAAGTGCTTCATATCTCGAGAAAATCTACAAGTTTATATCTCAAATTTTAATCAGCATAAATTTTCCGATCGATTGGTATAATGATATGCATGGATTTGAATGCAAAAATATTTTGGTCCCGGGCAAAGGGGTCTGGATTTG
The DNA here is from genome assembly GCA_032270745.1 of Tiaropsis multicirrata. Taxonomy (NCBI): domain Eukaryota; kingdom Metazoa; phylum Cnidaria; class Hydrozoa; order Leptothecata; family Tiaropsidae; genus Tiaropsis; species Tiaropsis multicirrata. The sequence continues at coordinate 12,033 of JAUJPO010047684.1, forward strand.
AAAAGTCCGCCATTATGGATACCCAAAATAGAAATTGAAGTGACACAGAAGCAATATCAGCAAAACCATCAATTCCTGTTTCAATATCACCATGATCATCTAATGCTGCGGTATTATTTCCAGAACCATCAACTCTTGTTGCAGAATCACCAAAACCTTCAACTACTGCTGCAAAATCGCCAATACTATGAATTTATGAGAATCACCAGAACCATCAAACTCCTGCTGCAAAATTACGAGGACTATGAACTCCTACATCAGAATCACTAGGGTCGTCAACTCCTGCTGCAAAATTACCAGAACTATCAAATCCTGCTACGAAGTCACCAAGACCATCAATTCCTGTTGCAAAATCACCATAACCATCAACTCCTGGTTTGGAATCACCATAATCGCCAACTCCTACTGTGAAATCACCAGAATCACCAACTGCTGCTGCAAGACCATCAAATCCTGATGCTGAATACCAGTACTATCAATTCCTGTTGGAGAATCACTAGGATCATATATTAGGACAGGTACCACTAGGACAGTGACCACTCATTGGTCTTTATTAGAGGTGAGAGATCAAAGGTCAACCGACAACGCAGAACAATAACCACCAGGTCCCTCAAGAACTTCAACCAAGAGGCTTTTCTTGGGGATCTTGATTGGTCTAACATGCTATGAAATCTACAAATGTAATACACCAGACATTTTCAATGCAAATTTTCTTGGGGTCCTTAAACGTCACGCTCCAATGGTCAAATGGCGTAAGTCACAATAACCCTCCATGGGTAGACGAGGTGCTCCTCGATGGAGACCTCACGGTCTGAAAAAGGCTCCATTGAATGGACAAAGTACACAAATAAAAGGAATGCAATGATCAAGCAAAAAGATCGCCTAAAAAGAGAGTACTACCAAAAATCCATTAATGACAACAAGTCACATTCTCGTAAACTGTGGAAAACTTGTCCCAGGTAGTACATCAAATACTGTTACCCCTCATAGGGGTCAATTTTTGGATCTAAGCCTGGGGAAACTTTCAACTTCTCTGACACAGAACACATATCTGTACCTGTGAATGAAAACCATTTCAACTTTTCTTGTGTCTATATGTCTACCGTTCAAAAGATCATTTCACAGTTAGACAACAATAAAGCTACCGGGCTTAATGGGTCCCCTATCATTTATTTTTATCTAGCACATCTCTTCAACCTTTCTCTTTCTACTGGTATGGTCCCTAAAAGCTGGAAAAAGAAACGAGTAATTCCTGTTTTCAAAAAAGGGGATTCTGACGACGACTACAGGCCAATTTCATTATTGCATGCATATAACTATGAAGGTATAAGAAAAACACATGTAGAATCAACTTTTCGGTAGTAACCTTTACGGTCATTAAATTCTTTATAAATTTTATTCAAATCGGGTTTTCTTTGATTTCCAATCCTTGATAGCAAAAGCAGTCAAAAATTAATTATAAGAACTAAAGTGTGATATGTTTTGTGGGTTGAAATCTACATAACTTTGGAAAAATTCTTGTTTTTATGCGATTAAAATGTTTTAAACCTCAAATAATTTTGTATTTTCATCAGTGATACTTTTGCTAGCGAAACTTTCGCGAATATCACGACTTCAAGCCCGTTTTCTGCGAAAGTCTCTCTCACAATCTCTATGTCTAAAGCAGCAGCTGTTCCTCAAATTTGGACAGATGATAAGTAAAAGCATACCATTCATTAATTTCTAAAAATATTTTAAACTTATGGATGATTCCATGAGCAGCGACGCTAAGAAATAAGTGATTTGTGCTTATTTTTGCAAGGCTTTCTCACATTTGATTAAAAACGGTGTTATCTTTCAATGTACTCATTAAAAGTGTATAGAATTTTCTTATTTAAGGAGTTGAAATTCTCATCAACTTTAATATTCACATGAGTGTATCTGCCAAGTAAATGCATTTTCCCAAAGCAACCAAGCAGTAATTTGATATCAAGGATTAGATACAATGGAATAGTAAGAGTTGAGTCTCCATGTGTTTTTCTTTACCTTCATGGTTTGAAGCAAACTAAATCCCTCCTTCATTTCAAAACGGCTTTAACCCTTTCCGTGCCGAGTCTTTTCTTTTGGGTACTTTTTTGTTGAAATGAGCTAGGACAAACTTTAAACGTCAATATCTCCTAAACCAAAAGGAATTAAAGGTTGTTGGATAGCAGAGAGTCTCCTCTTTTCGGGCCCCTGGCGGCAGGGTGTTCCTTTTAAAAAAAGGCAAAATGCCCAGTGGTGCGGCTTCAAATCAGTTTTTTTTTCAATTCTATTAGCTAGAGGACATAATCTAGTGTAACTGAACCAAGCTTTTTGTATTTTCGTTCACTCAATGTCAAAATATGATGGTCAAAATTAAAACGGTCAAAATCTCTTTCAAAAGACCAAATTTTGAAATCTTTTGTATTGCAACTGAATGTGCATTTTATTTCCGTCAACTCAGGCCAGAAATCAAGATTTCAAGTTGAAAATAGAAAAGGCGGGAGGGCTTCGCCATATTTTTAAATATAATTTTAGTTTTTTGTTTCTTGTTCTTGTTAATTGTTAATTTTTTATCAATGGCCCCCGGGAGAGACATTGGCTTAACTGTCTAAAAGTTTTGACATTATTCCATGGTCAGCCAATTAAAATATCAGTTATTATTATTATTTTTGCTGTTATTATCACATATAGGGCAGGCATCACACATTAGGGTAGGTATCTTATATTAGGGTAGATATCGCATATTAGGGCAGGTATCGCTGATTGAGAGATGATGCAAAAAAGAAACACGTTAATACTAAATCACCTAGCACATAGAGACGGGTCAAGCAGCTCAACTTGCAATTAAATGAATCCCACAAATATGACGAGATAAAACATCTTGAAAAGCAACTCACCAACCTAACAGAAGCTAGTAACAAAAAGAAAGACAAACAAAGTCTGGTCCATCATCAATGACATATCTGGAAAGAATAGTTGCGTCCTTTAAAGTGAAAAAAGAGAGACGGCACAGATCCTATCAATCAGCAAGGACTAGTTAATAAATGGGAGAAATACTTCAACACCCTCCTAAACAACAAGTCAAACATAACGACTGCATCACTAACGCCGGCTGAAACCCATCTACCAATCAACATTGCCCCTGCTACACTCGATGAAACTGTTAAAACGATTAAATCGTTGAAATGAATAAATCACCTGGTCTTTATAGTGGAATCACTCCAGAAGCTCTTCAAAATGAGGGGAAGCAATGGCTGCTATCGTTCACTATTACTGTTATGAAGTCTACATTAATGAGACTCCTCCTAAACAATGGATTGAAACTGTTCCTAAGAAGGGACACTTATCTCAAATGACCAACTACAGAGGTATGACATTGTCAATTTGTGCTAAAGTTTACAACAAGCTCTTGCTCAACAGAATCCATGCCGTTGTTGATCTTAAACTTAGACATAGTCAGGTGGGATTTAGACCGGTTAGAAGTTGCGTCCAACAGTTCCACATTATTTGACGTATCATCGAAGGTTTTAGTATCAAACAACTTTCGCTGGTAGCCACCTTCATCGATTTCCGGAAAGCATTTGACTCCATCGACCGTGAAGCAATGTTCGCAATACTCCGAAGCTATTGTATCCCTAAAGAGACAACAACAAAAAACAACCCTGGCGGCGGCCCTGTGACTCATCCAAGAAGATCTAATCGATATCTTGATCTTTCGGATGATATCGGTCTATTCGAATTAAGTATCAAAAGAGCCCAATCACAGCTCACAAGTACCATCGAATCAGCAGCCTCAGTTGGTCTCATGATCAACACAGACAAAACTGAATATCTGACACTAACTGTCCCAATAACCAAAATCTAATGGTTGGTCCTAAAACGCTATTTAGGGTCCGATAGGGTTCCGATATCTAGGGTCCTTGGGCTAATTGTAACGGTGGCTTCAAACAAAGGCAAAGACTAGCTTGGTCAGTATTTTGGAAACTCGAAAGAATATGGCGATCTAACACTGTGCCAATTCATTTGAAAATTGGTATTTTCAAAACGTCTTGCTTGTTGATTCTTTTTTACAATTGCGAAACCTGGGTAATCAACAAATACATAGCGTCAAAAATCAATACACACCCCCGTTTCACAGACCCGGTTGGACCCCTACCCACTGGAAATACAGGCCCAAAAAATCGTCCCCGGTGAAAAAATAGCATTGAATTTCGTCCCCACTGGAAAAAGGCCCATCCCCATTGAAAAACGTAAAAATTTTGATATCCCCACTAACTTTTGATCGACATAAATGTCTCATCCCCACCAATATTTCGAACAAAGAACAATAGATCTTTGCATCCCCAGTGGAAAAAAATCCGTTTTTGATAACCCCGTTGGGTTTTATGTCTCTTTATTTATCCCCACTGGCAAAATTACTGGGTCACTGAGACAGGGGTGTATATTGAAGTTTACCTCGAAGTAACGAGCCTCGTGAAAACTCATGTTAAAAAGTTCGCCTTTTATATAAAGGTTATTTGTGACGTCACAAAAATCATCGTCAAGTTTTTAAGTAAGGTACGATAAAAAAATTTACTTGTCGACTTTTCCGAGCCTCAAAATAACAACAGTAGTAGAGAAAGTATTTTCAAAATCTTTATCTAAGAATTTGAATCTCCACCAGGGTAACTGTGAGACAGGAGTGTTGGCAGGTGTTGGTAGATGTTGGCGGTTTTATTTTAGACCTCTCGATATCTTTTAGTTCTGCTCTGGAAAAATTCTCAGAAAAATTGTTTGGACCAAAAATGAAACCAGTCATTGTGGTTCCTTTCTCTATGAATATCAGATCACCTTATCCAAAGTCACTTATTTAAATTTTACACGTGAAAATTATTCTGAGGAGAGACGTCCTCAGACCTGATAACAGATCGGTTATTTTCGCACCCCTTGCGCTAGAAGTTTGTCTGAATATCAGAAGACTCAGACCGGTCCGTCCGACACTAAAAAAGTAAAAGTTTCTCTATGTAGAAAACAGGACCGTGTCCACTTATTTACTTTTCGTATTTTTAGTACCATCCTGGTTTCAACACATTAATTGCTTTTAGAGATGATTATTATGCAACAGACTTTAGTGTCGGACGGATTGACCATTTTTTCAAACAGACCATGTAAACAGATTTCTGGGTTTAGTTTAACTGGAAATACTTACATTTTTGCGTGGCAAACATAGTACACTTGAAATCACCAGAAACACCAATAGAACCAAACTACATAATGATCGAGACATTTTTCTCTAATTTTACCAAGTATAATAACTCCAAGAAAGCTTACAAGTTGAAAAACGAAGGAAAAAAACTTAATGCTTCACCTTTTGAAAAACTTTTTTGACCTTTCTTACTTTTTACACAAAGCAGAAGATTTAATGAAAAAAATGAAAAAAAGGATTTCGTCATCCATTTCTTTTGTTTGGTTTATTATCATTGTTTTTATTGCGCAGCTTTTTTATTGAGAAAAATAACAATCAATTGGAACAAATATGAAAAAAGAAAATTAATGAAACGCGATTGCTAACTACTAAGAATAAGGTCAATAATCGCAATGTTATTCTACTCTAGTCAATTTTTCATCTTCCTTTTCCGCGAACACTGTTCTTCTTTGATGGTCGGGATTAACAATCCTATGATTATTTCGCGCCTTTTCTTTGAAATACAGCTTTTTAGACAAAGCTTCACGTTTTACAAGAGTACATAAAACTATAACGTCGCTCTAAGGTTGTACTTGTAGACTTTTTTAAATGGCAGAAGAACTGTCCTCTGCCCTCTAGACCAAGTCAATACTTTTAAAAATTCTTGAAAATTGTGGCCCCTTAAAATATCAAATGTTGCTCAAACTTGATTGGCAAGCATTTCACTAATGATTATAATTTATGAACCCCCTCACTTTGAATTTATACAACCCGGGTTATGTGTAAGAACTACTCGCATTTTTCAGACTGTTTTTGGTCAAAAAGGCTGGATTTCTTTCGAATTAGTGTTGGCCACCCTGTTTAATTACAGGAGCGGGTTTTTTTCAACCTTTTAAAATCTTTTACTAATATGATTTCAAATTTAAAAAGGTATTTGGTTAAAATTTCTCTTTAAGGGGCTCCCCCAACGGTCTGCGTGAACGCGTGAATGGCACTTTTTGATGCTGTGAATACGTGAAATGGATTTTTTTTGTGCGTGAATGCGTGAAATGCGATGTTCACGTGAACGTGAAATCAGACTTTATTTGCGCGTGAAAACGTGAATTTCAGGATGATTTGTGACTGTCCATTGATATTAAAAAATAAATTTCCCTCTTGATGTCTTCTCTAAGAAGCTTGTTTAAGCCAATCTTGAAAGGCTGATTTTCGAAAATTTTCTCAACCTTCAGGGCGTCTCCTGAGATACCTTTCCATGACTCAAACCCTAAAGAACGATCTACGGATCCCTTAACTCCGCAGCCCCTCATTAGACAGACGGCCGGAGGCCATGACCCCCTCCTAGCAGAGGTTATTAGAAGGATTTCCAGTTTACCGTAAATTCTCTACTTATGACACCGCACCTTAATTATTCTGTAGTTAAATGCAATAAGTATTTTATGTTTTGGTATCGCAAATACATACCTTCGTCAACAATTAATAACAGCTTAGCAGTAATTAATTAAATTTAGATCGCTTTTAAGCTAAAGCTAAGCATCATATTTTCAAAAAATTTCTTGCCCGTTGGCCCCAACCATGGCGGGGCCTCCTTAGTCACTATATGCCACCCTCTCTTTCGTCCGCCTTTTGTTTTCATATACGTGTTAAACCAAAGAATTACCCTTCCTTGTGTTAACATATCAAGCAACGATTTCTACTCCTATTTTACAATAAAAATGTGTTCGTCATCATTTCTTCACCAAAAACGTTTTCACCTTAAATGAGAAATGGTGCCATGTATGAAAACCTCTAAGATGGGCACCATTTATATGTTTGGTCTCCAAAGAAATCTCCACACTACTACAACAAAAAACATACCATTCCGTCTGAAAACGAAATTTTAAAATAACAGTAAATAAGAATGAATTTTCTACAATTCTAGGTCTAGGAAAATAAAAAAGGATTTTGGTTCTGTTTAGGGGCAGGGGGGAGGGGTGAATAATCTTTTCCAAAGAAAGACTAAAGGAGGGTGTGACGTTTTTTGTGAAATTGCAAATTATCTCTGCGTGAACGTGAAATGCGATTTTTTTGCACGTGAATACGTGAATTGGGAAAAAAATGCGCGTGAATGCTTGAATTCAAAGTCGACTGGGGGAGCCTCTTCTGTGTGCCCCAGAAGTGAGTAGCAAAAGCCAATGGAAGCTCAATGAAAGAAAATTGGGATAAAAGTTAAAACTTTCAAACCCACTGGGTTGGGTGAAACGGGAATGTTTTTCTAGTGGGGTCTAGTGAGAGAGAACATCCAATTTTCTATTTTATAGGTGATAATTCTTTTACACTGGGGTGAAAAGATGGGCCTTTTTTTAATTAATTTCACTGGGGTGGGCGGTTGGGCGGATCTCAATGGGTCACAGGCACAGGGGTGTAATGATACCTTTTCAATCGACTTTGTAGTGCATTTTTATCTTTTTCTTGTCGATTCAATACTTCTTTCAAAGTTCGATTTGATTTCTCTAGAATGAGGTATCCTTCATTTTTTTCTTTCAATTTGTTCTTCAAATTTTCCATCTTTTTCTTCCATTTTTTCCCTTCCTCCCAACGAATCACTTCTTCACGATTCTAAAAAATAATAATTCGATAAGAAGAATAGTAATACAATGAAGCAAACATTTTGGTTGGGAAAGTGGGTTGTTTAGAAAGAAATTGTACAGAAGAGAGAGAGAGAGAGGGTCAAATTAAAGCTTGTCGAGGGGTAAAACTGCCTGCTCTCCCTTGGTTCAAATTGGAGGCTTTGAGAAAGAGAGAATCAAGAGTATAGAAATAAGATTTTTTTTTTCATTTTTGATTATGTACACATGTACATGTACACATGAATATAAAAGCTATAAAGAATATTAGAAGGCTATTTCGAATTTTAATGTTCTTATATAAAAAACGTGTTTTTTTCATTATTTTTTGTCATATGGATTTATCTTGATTTATACAGATCGTGACTTATTGTATCCTGGATCTTATTTCCCTTGAAAAATGAAATCAAACAATGATATAGCCGCCATCCACATCCACCATGTGTGTATACCGGCTATTTGTTACAAAAAACACACAAAAATACTTTATCAAAAAAACTAAAGTAAAGTCTGACTTCATTATGAAGGGTTTCCTTAATAGTTGCCGAGAAGGATAATGATAGGTAGATGTCAAAAGTAGAAGACGTCACAATTTCAAATAAATATCACTGAAATTTTATTTCATCTTTCGTATAAAAACTTTTTTTAATTTTGAATTGGGTGTATTATGCCTCGGCGCTTTTAAAAGGTGTCTTGATCGATTGTAAGAAAAACATCACATTTTCCCGATTGGTAAGGTTACCTTTATATCGGGGGAAAAGGGGTGACTGCAATTTTCCCCCGACTTTCCTACATTTGACCTAAAGTTTTCACCGATTTTAAATCCCCGACCAAAACTTTTTCCCGATTTTTTTTTCCTAAATAAAAATTTTTCATAAAGATTTTCCCGATATTTTTTAGCAACTCTTTTCTGTTTTTTTTCTTCTATATAATAGAAGGTTGAAATTAAAGAAAACTAAAAATTTTAGTTGCAAGGAGACGATAGCGAGCTTACGCAAATAGCTATTTAGGATGTTAGGCGCGTCTATGGCGTAAACTAAAATCTATGTACAGACGCGTCTAAAACGTGCTAAGTAACCTCGCTGATGCATTTGTCTTTGTTATTTGGGTTCATATTAAGAACAGTCTCAACCAAAATTTAGATGTTCTATAATGAAAGCAAAACGTTTAGAGGATAAACTGGTCTTCAGTTCAGACCACTCAAAAGACAAATCCCAGAGAGAAATGTCCAAAGACAATCCTCGAAACCTTCTGCCGATATATTTAGGTTGCAAAATTGATCTAAACATAGATATATAGATATTATGGTCATTATATAGATACATTTTTGTTGCAAATAACTAGTTCTACTACTAATGTCTTCCGCCGTGCATCGATGACATCATAAAAATGAGTTGTTTTAATTATTATACACCTTAGTTTATAAGATCAGGCTGAGATTTGTTCGAAAATTAAGAACATCTCTTAAGAATGTGCCAAAACGTGTAAAATTTATATAAAGAGAATTGCTTGAAAATAGTCAGAAAGGCTCTTTTTTCAAAAACATTTAAAGAAAAATGAAGATCGTCCCAGGCTTTCTTTGCTTTGGTCACACAGTGTTCTAATAAAAAAGAAAAGTCATTTTTCCTCGTATTATTCGTAACACAGGTAAATATGGACTGAAATGTTGAAATTTGAACTAATAAATATCACTAACACCTCAAATCCGAGAATCGTTAAAATGCTAAATATAGTTTAAAGCAATTAAATATTCTTATATGTATCGTTATAAGCTGCCTGAATATGCAAAATGTGGAGCAAGACACATATGGTATCTGTTTTTTTTCTCTTTCTGTTTCCAAATTTGAATGTCTGTTTTTTTTTATGTATACCTTTTATAAAACAATGCCCCATCAAGAGAATTAATTGCCTTGCTTTCTTTTTCACGTGACAATAAACATTTTGCACTCCACGTAGATCTGGGGACTGATATCACTCACATGTTGAAAACAATTGCTTTATAGCATGTGTCATTAAAAAGTTAAACTTTATCAAAAACAATGCCCCAACAGGGCCCGCGCCACTGGGGGGCCGGGGGCCATGCCCCCCCCCCCACTTTCTTGCAAAGCAAACCATGGTTGCGCCTCCTTAGTCACTATATTTTTGTTGGCCCCCTCACTTTAAAAATCGTGGCGCGGGCCCTGCCCAAGAGAATTGACTTGGCCTTATTTTATATACGACAATAAAAAGAAATGCACTCCTCCGCGTAGAGGCTTTTGGAAAATAGGCTTGCCAGAAAACCTTTCTACTAAATGCAACAAACCCTACTATCGTAAGCTAAATAAAAAGAAGGGATTTGGTGCAGGCTAGGTATATACTACAGAGTTCAATGTTTCAAATCGGGGCTTGAAATATCCTATCAAGGAATGGTGGGAAAAATTTTAATCAGAATAAAAAACTGGTATTCTGCACAGGTTGCGGAGGTTCGGTCCCCACATACTAGCATCCCTCAAGCCTAGTACCCCCTTCCCCCCGGGTCTTTAACATGTAAATAGTTAAATTGGCCCCATCAAAACAAATCAAAACATTTGCAATCTTATGGAAAATCATTATCCAATCTATTTGGTATACAATAGAATCCCACACCATATCACGTCAGACATTCTTCAAAACCGCTGGCTAAATATTAGCAAACTATGGGCAAAGACATCAGACAAACAATCCATCAAGTCTTTGATACTTCACTTTGGTTGCGGTAATTTTCCCCCCGTGGGTAAACGATCTAGTCAAATAGCGGTTCCAAAATCGTCAGCTTAATATTAGTATACTATAAGCCCAGATATCAGACAAACAATATATTAGGTGCGGTAATTTTGTTAAAATCCAAAAGAAAACTATCGTAAATCAACAAAACTCCTTGGCTAAACGCTCTAGTCAAATAGCGGTTTCTTTTCCCCTCAGCTGTGCTTCTAATAAAAATTTATGGCAGATTCACGTATAAATGGGAGGATAGGGGGAAGGTAACATTAGGAAAGAACAACACTTATTATTTAACAGAAGAATATTTCGAGAAGAAGAAGACGAAGAAAAAGAGAAAAATGGATCTTTCTTTCGTTTTCATTTGTACTTTCAGTTTAATCTGCTTAAATGCTGTATGGGCTGACGACAGTAAGTGCTTTTTGTTGTTAAAATTCATGATAATGGATCCGGAAGAGCAGAATGTTTTTGCCAATTTTCCTTAAAAGCTTTTCCCATTCATTTTGACTAACAGTGTTAGGAAAATTTGGAATTTTGTCAAAATGAACCCCACGCAGTGCAAGATTAATTTTTCCCTGCGACACACCCCTGTCGGTCTATAAGGTCGGTACTCCCGGGAACCAAAAATTGAATCAACTGGCAGACAAAAATTATTGGGGACACAAAAAAAAGAATCTATAGTTTTCTTTAAGTGGTACACATTTTTGTTCTTTGTTCGATGTTCTTAACAAATCTCAGCCTAAATAATGTTCTTAGGAACTTATTATCTAATCTACAGGTTGCAAAGATCTAGACCCTAAAACCTGTTTCCAACAAGTAGTGGTTGGAATTAACGGCCAGAAACGAAGATGTGGTAATGGATATTTCAAAATGATGATTTGCCCACGAACATGCGGTGATTGTGGTAAAAGGATTAATTATCTTGTTTTTCTCTTGAAAAATTTCGCCAAAGCGATTAAAATAGAAAATAAAACTTGACTTGAGAGCGGCAATTTGCCAAAAACTATCCGGTACAATACACGTTTTTTTGTTTTATTAGAACATCAAGATTTTGGTTGAGGCTGGATATTCTTATTTTTCCAGCCATTTTCAGCATCAGGGGTTCTTATTCATGCTTTTAATATATGAACCCAAATAACAAAGGAAAATGCATTGTAATAACACCTTTTATTGAAACGTGAAAAATCCTCCCCTGCAGTTGAAAAAAATTGTTTCCTTTAATTTTAGTCTTGGCACGATGTTCTTAATTTTCGAACAAATCTCTGCCTGAATGTTCTTATAACGAATGTTCTAATAAAAAAAATGTACTTTGTTACTTATGGCCAATCTACCGTCGCCACTGGTAAAATATATTTTATAAAAATTTACCATTTTGCTTAGATCATTATCTCTCTAATTCAAATTTAATTTTGAATTTCATCTTATAATTCAACCTTTAGTTTTACTAAAAACTTTTGTTTTCATTTTTCAGGACCTTCAAAGAGAGAGAATGCCAAACGAGAATGTGATTGCCACGATTTCAATTACGATTTGATTACACCTGACTGTGAGGCTGATTGCACCATGCAAGAATTTTGTTCGGAGGCATGTTTAATGGGAATTGGTGGACCAGAATGTGGCTGTGCTAATCACCCGAGTGGCAAGAGAGAAGGTAATTATTATGATATGTTATATCCCGCATCAGTTAAGAATCTTGCGATGTCATTGGCTGAAACACATCACGTGGAAGAAGAATATATTCCGTACCCCCCCCTCCCTCAGCACGCGAAAAAGAATACGTTGTACTGTTCCAAAACACTTTCTAATGTTTGTTTTGATGTCGATTAGAATGTTTTTACTACCGGATTGAAGGCGTGTAATTCAAGTTAGTTGTTACAGTTGCTCACGGTCACCCCAAAATTCACACGTTCACGCAAATGTTTTTTTCAAAATTCACACGTTCACGCAAATGTTTTTTTCAAAATTCACGCATTCATGTAAATGTTTTTTTTTTAAATCACGCATTCATGCAACGAAAATAGCCCAATCATGCATTCACGCAAACCGCTGGAGGGAATAAAAATTAAACTTTTTGCTTAAAAGATCATCTCTCTAATTCAAATGTAATTTTGAAGTTCATTTTATAATCCAACCTTTAACTTTACTAAGATCTTGTTTCATTTTCAGGACTTTCGAAGAAGAGAGAAAATGTCAAACGGGAATGTGATTGTCACGATTTCAATTACGATTTGATTACACCTGACTGTGAGGCTGATTGCACCATGCAAGAATTTTGTTCCATGGCATGCCCACAAGGACTTGCTGGAAAAGAATGTAACTGTCCTGATCATCCAATTGGCAAGAGAGGAGGTAATTATAATTATGCTAACCAGTCCTATCCGTCCTAAAGCGTGTTCAATTTAAAGGCAATGGATCGGGTTAATATGCCATATAGCGAGTCAGCAGCCCGTCAGCAGTAAAAAGCGAGAACGTTGATTGGTTCTTAAAATTAATTCATTTTAAAAGCTGTTTTAGAAATGCGAGTTGCTGTTTTTTATTCAAAACACATACCTTGATTTGTTATTCTACGTTAGCCAAAGCATTGAAAAAAATTTCTGGACTTCACTTATGTGATTACAAACTCGATTACAAAAAGAACACATTGTATTGTATAACGTGCGTTATTGTTCTATTTTGATTGATTAAAAAAACTGCAAACATTTTGCAACATCAGCGCATTTTTTAATCGGCAGTTGGACTGATATTAGATTGCTTTAAATCTCGATCGATTGTCTTTAACAAAATACCATTAATTATTGAAGGTGTAGAACGTAGATATTTAGATTTTTGGTAGCGTTTATAAAAGTATCATTTTTTAGCACATGATCTGGAAAAAGAGCTTCTATCTGTTGATGAAGTGGTAATTTTATCTCCAATATTAATTGATAGTCAAGTTATTAAGAAAATCATAATTGTTTTTTCAATTTTAGCAATGGCAAAAAAATACAGGCGTACCATGAAGGCAAGAACAATGATGAAGAAGCTATCAATTGAAAAGTAAAATAAAAGAGAAACTGCATCCATCCATCCATCCATAAAAGCTGAAAGTAACAATTTGTGGTGAAAAGCCATAACCAGCTCTAGACTTGCTCAATATTTTGTATCTTTTATTAAGTCTGATATTTTTTTTAGATTAGATTTTAAAATTAGGTCACATTTTTACTATACAGATTTTTTTAAAGATTTTATTGTAACAAGTTCTTAATTTCTTAAAGGTAAAGTTAGTTAAACTTTTTCGTGCTAATAAATCTTGACATTCAAAATGAAAGTACTTTGTCTCATGCGCTTTTCATTTTGCTTTGGGTTGTCATTTTGTGTCTCCCCAGCAAATAACCCAAAGATTGTGTACTAAAAAGAACATTTAGCCATACCTTCGTTTCTTTAACGGGCCTTTCATCCAAATCATCTAAAGTGGCTGGTCCTTTACCACCACCAGCAGCAGTCAGCTTTCCTTCTTCAACTGATTCGATAGGATCTACTGATACTGTCTGCTTTGCCGGAGTTGTTTTCAACTTCTGTTCAAGCTATATAATGCAAGAATTAACAACACCAGATAAAACAGACAATATATTAAAAAAATAAGGTGATGGTTATTGTTTTCATAATCTTTAATATTTGTTTTATCCTTATAAAGCCACGAGCTAACTTGAAGTGGCACTCTCAGTAGACTAGTAAACTACTCGCTTGATGAAACCCATAACACGAGAAATTGAATGCACGCTAAAAACAATCGGGAACATAATTGGCTGGATTTGTTGTGTTTTTTTCACACGTACGCCACGTTTTGACCGGACCGGACGTTTTTGAAGTTTTCCTGATTGTACATTTTCCAGATTATACCAGGTTTTATAATTTATCACTTGCTTACTAGTATAGCATACAGTAATATCATACTATGAATAAAACCTTTGAAAATGACAATTCATACAAATTATTTTCTTCGGAGGTAACAAAGCCCGCTACGCTAACCTCGGGTAGACGGGTTTTAACAAAGGTCCTTTCAAATAAACGTACAAAACCGTACTATCGTATCGAATATACCGGGTAATTTTTTGATCATTCGAACAAATGGTTTTCTCATTAATATATTTATTCCACTAGAAATAGAGGAAAGTCTAACTTAAATTGGGTTAATTACATACACCATATATACACAAGAATCTTCACTTACTCTCCTGCTGTTCATTTTCAGTTTATCGTATTTCTCTTGGAGGTCTTCGCGATCTTTCAATTCATTGCCAAGGCTTCTCAATGCTGCTTCTTTCCGTTGCAAATCCTAAATAGCACAGAGTAACACAGAAGCCAGTTGGAAAACATTGTCGTGTTATTTTAAAGAAAGCTATGGTTACAGGCTTTAGAACACAAACACAAAACGTGATTTCAACGTCAAAACGTTTAATGGCCGTTGTTCCTAAGATCTCGTAAATCAAACCTGTGAGTTCTATTTGGCTGTTTTTAAAGTAACTTTCTTCAGAAAAAGAAGAAGGCTTAAAAATGTTCTTAACTTTCTAGCTTTGAATCTGTATAATGATCTTGTATGGTTCGCTATTACATAGAAAACGTGTAACAATATAAATATCCATTGGAATGGATTATTCTTTAATTTCTCAACATTTCAACTTATCATGGTCAACAAATAATGGTCTGGAAATCGAGACTACCAAATCAGGGGCAAACCGAGAAAAAAATGGCCATCGTTCGAAGAAGGGGAAAATAATTAAACGCTAATTATAGTTATCATAGCTAATTATTTTAATACCCTTTTCAAGGAGTCGATTTCCACGGATGTCGTTTCTTCATTTTCCCGCTTTTGTTTCAATTCTCGCTTTGCTTTATCCAACCTCTCTTGAAGGTCATCCACTTGTTCATTCAGCGTACTTGTTTCTTTGTCAAGCAAGTGCTGAATGCTTGCATCTCCTTCCATTTTCCTTGAATATGCCTGTGTGTGTAAAATGTAACAAGATGTAGTCAAATATTCAAACTCATTCTTTCCGACCACTATATAATATGTATCAGGGAATTCTGTTTTGTTGATGCATGAATTACCATTGTCACAAACCCCTGATACTGCTTTCTGAAGTGTTATAGCTAACATCCGTTATTTGTTAGCACACCGGCGCAATACCGAGATAAGACCCTTAAGCATGGGAACGGTAGTTCCTTTAATATTTGTTTTAGAAAATTTGAAACTTAACTATAACCAACAACTACTACCTCTTTACTACAAAACGAGGCGCACTAGAGAAGAACAATCTAAAGTAGTACCTTAACATTTTCCTCAGCTGTAGTGACCATATCTGAACGAATCTGAAGCAAGGCTTGACTCAAGGCCTAAAAAATACAAGACAATTATTTGTCATTATCACAAGAACTGAAAGTCGGACTTACATAAAAAAGATTTCATAATAAAATAATTATAAATTATTGTAGATCGTTAAAGCCATACGTAAAACATACAGAGTGAATCGTAACATATTTGAATCGATTAAGAATATGAGGATTGTGTATAAATTTGCTTAAAATCATTAAATCTTTGCAAAATATATATCTCTCTGGTATTCTTCAAACCTTTTGTTCTTTCTCTTTTTTGGCGAGTTGATTTCTGAGGCGCTCGACTAAATGTTTCATGGTTTTGGAGGGTGCTTTATCATTGGCTTCTTTGGCCGATTCCAACTCTTGGTTCAATACCTCCGTCTATAGAAAAAGAAAATGACAAAATATTTGAATAAAATCACAAAAAATATCACTAAAGTAAATGTTTACATCTTTAAAAATACTATTGTCAGAATCAGTACCATGCAAATAAAGTTTGCATGTAGTACAGGTTTTTTTTGTTATTAGAACATCAAAATTTCGGTTGAGGCTCAGATGTTCTTAACTTTGATCCACATTTTCATAAATTTCCCACCCCTCCCACCCTTAAATAATATGCCTAAAATGCATGCCCTTGGTCTAAGCTTTGATTAGGAAAGTTAATATGCTCAAATTGTGAGTCCTTCATACGTAGTTTTTTAAAAATATCAGGTACGATGATCTTATAAACTATGTTCTAATAAAGAAAAATATGTGTAACTGAAATAAACGAAACTTATAGTTCCGAGTGTTCGCTATAGAGGATTGTCGAGATAGAGAGAGATTCCACCGTATTTTAAATAATAAATCACGAAATTATCGGGTCTTCAGTCTACGCAATACCCTACTTGTGTCAACTTGTGTTGAAATATATTTTTCATCTCTTGCTCTTGGTTTTAGAATACCTTATCGGGGAAAACTTCGTCGGGGAAAAGTGACGAAATTTTGGCCAAGTGACGAAATTTTTCCCCGACGAATAATTTTCCCCGACGAAAACTTTCCCCGACGAAAAACCCTATTTTGAAATTAAACTTTTTGAAGAAAAAACAAGCTGGCAATGATATTTTTCAATGGAAAGTCACAAAAATGAATTTGTCGAAAATTTCTATTCGTTTACATATACGGGGATTGTTGCCGGTGAAGACGAAGATACAGACGATGAAAACGTGCACAAGGATGAACAGTCGGATAATGAACAAGAAACCAGCGAAGACGAGGCCGAAGAAAAAATAGAGTTTAATGAAAATATGGAATTAGATGTTGTTAAAGAATGAAATAAATATAGATGCAAAAAAAAATTCTTGTTTGAAAAATTTTCCCCGACGAAAATTTTCCCCGACGAAGTTTTCCCCGATAAGGTATTCGTTACGTAAACTTTTCGTCAGATATATTTTTTCGAGAAATTTTTTTTTTCTCGTCAGATAATTTATTTCCTCATATAGATTTTCGCCGCATAAAACTTTCGTCAAACAAACTTTTGTCAGATAAATTTTTTCGTTACATAATTTTTCCTCAAATGATTTTTCGTCAGATAAAGTTTTTCGTCAAACAAATTTTCGGCAAATAATTTTTCGTCAAATAATTTTTCCTCAGACGGTTTTTCCTCAGATAATAAATGATATCCAATGGACCTATTCCAATGATTATGGTGAAAGTACTAAAATGTCACAAGCGATTTTTTGGGTACCACTGAAAAGGTTTCCAAATCAACATGTAGCCGAAAAGTAAATGGTTTCGAGAGCAATGACAAAGAATCTGAAGGTCGTTAAAATGGTGTTCTTAGACGTACAATGTACGTTGTTCGCTCTCTGAAAATTAAGTTAAAAAGTGGAAATTATTTTTTCTTTTTTATTAGAAAAATGAGGCCCTTACTTTTCTATCGGGGAGTCTGGTACCTCTAAGCCGCGCGGGCGAAGCGTTTGTGGTAGGCTCTCACAGAACCATTTCCATTAATCAAAGAATTCCAATCTAATCATTTTGTTGTATGTAATTATGTTAATTTTATTATCAGGAAAAAATATATTTTGTCTGGCTGGCAATTAAAAATATTGTTGCATTCGGCAAGAGAGATATATACAATAACAGTGAATATATTTCGAAAGGTCAACTCTACCCGCCCGACAAAAGTTTAATCTGTCTGTCGTCCGGTGAGAGGAAACTTGGAAAAATATATCATCATTTTTCGGTACTTTTCAAAGTTTCCTCTCGTTTCGTTAATTGTTGTATTATCTCAGTCTCACTGAATGTGACGTTTTTTTCAACGTCCAAATAACGTTCTGACGTTGAAACAACGTTAATTTGACGTTGAAACAACATTGTTTGGACGTTAAAACAACGTTCCTCGCCTACTGGGTAGGGTGATAGAAAAAAAAACGTATAAGAATCAAGAGTGGGATATCAAATCAGGCATTTCTTATCTGTTTAGAATACCAAAACCCAATCAAATCCTTTTTGTTTAAAGAAGAATTAATGAGAATTTTGTTCGATAACAATATCAAGAATTTTCATTTCCAACATATGCTGATAGAATGAACTTTAGGGAGGTGGGTTAAATTGTTTTACTGGCAAGGTGTATATATGAGGGATTTCTATTGTTCTCAAAAAGGGTTCTTCCAACCCTACTGCCCCGCTCAAAAATTCTGAAACTATATGCAATTTTGGGGATTATCTAAAAATGGTTGGAAATGGTTCCTAGGAGTATAAAGCCATGAAAAAGTGTTAAAATGGGAATTTTCATGGGCTGGCTTTTCTTTAACAAAAACCTTTACATAAAGTTTCATGACATCTAAGTAATTAGAACTTAAGATATGGCTTGATAAGTTCTAACAAATGAGGTGTTCCTTGATTTTACCATGGAGGTAAAAAAAACACACGGAGACTCAACGCATACTATTCCATTGTATCAATCATTGGAAGCAAATTGTTGCTTGGTTGCTTTGGGAAAAATCAA
>JAUJPO010047685.1:0-16061 GCA_032270745.1 Tiaropsis multicirrata
AAAGTACGCTAAAAGTTAACCCGATCGGAAGAAAGTTGAGAAATCAAAGTGATATCAGGAAATCGGACTTTTTTTTTTGCCGTCTTACGATCCGCCTCCTGGAAGAACGGAATTTTACCTATTTGAATGTTCAGCTTTGGCTGACCAAAAATTCACACAAACCCCACTGAAAATTCACACAAACCCCACTGAAAATTCACACAAACCCCACTGAAAATTAACTTATTTTGAATGAAGTACCCCAGTAGGATTTTGAAGATAGATGGATCACCCCACTACGATAAGAGAAATCTACTTTAACAAGCTTTTAAAAGCAAAATTTTAGGCTCGCAGTAAACACGAGACGTTGGATGTTAAACTGACGTTGTTTGGACGTTAAGCTGACGTTGTTAGGATGCTAAACTGACGTTGTTTGGACGTTAAACTGACGTTGTTTGGATGTTAAACTGAAGTTGTTTGGATGTTAAACTGACGTTGTTTTGGTTAAACTGACGTTGTTTTAACGTTAAACTGACGTTGTTTGACGTTAAACTGACGTTGTTTTGACATTAAACTGACGTTGTTTGGATGTTAAAATGACGTTGTTTGGATGTTAAAATGACGTTTTGTGCTTATTGAGTAGCCGTTACCGCGTCAATTTAAACGAATAATATATCAAGCTTTAGAAAGGGTAAGCTGGTCAAAATTGTAAAAGCTGTTTCTTTTTGGTCTAGGAAACTACCCAACAAATATGGAACGTTGTTTTGACGAACAAAAAATGTTGTTTCAACGTCCAAATGTTACTGGGACGTTAATACAATATTGAAATAACGTTGTGTGTCTGCTGGGTAGGAAAGGGGTTGCACCTGCTATTTCTCATCTGTTATTTGGTCATGAGTCAAAGCAAGCTTTTTAGGCGGGTTGTTTTACAGGAAGAAGCTTAGGCGGGATTTGATTTTGCGGTTAATGGGTGGGATTCTAGGACCAAAGAAATGATAGCCATTATTTTCCTGAGTTAGGTTAAATCCTTCGAAAAATACTTCCCTCAAAACAATTGACCTTTACGTCACGAGCTGTCACGAGCATCACGACTGCATTGTTTTGAATCGAGCGCTATGATAACAGAATCCCCAGGGAGATTATCAGGATTGACTGCTTTGATAGATGTGTCATTTTGAGTCTCGTGAGACATAATCACCTTGGTGATTGTATGAAAATGAGGCAGTCGTTAATCGTGACGTAATTTTTGAAAAGGTATATTGTCACCGTGTTTATGGTTTCATGCCGGCCTTGTGCCGGCGTGTTGACAAGGCATAAATGTTAGTTACCTTAAGGGAAGAAATTTCTGCGACAAGAAATTTTCGCGAGAAGAAAATTCTGCGAATTTGGGCCTAATTCGCGAAATTTTCTTCCGCAAAATTAATAGATTTCATTCAAATTTTAGTTAAAGAAAAATAAAATCCTAAAAATGATATAACCAGTCAACCATTAAAGTATACAAAAGGATCTAAAAGTGATTAAATACATTTTGTAATCAATAACAACTATAGTTTAACTCGTGTAATTCGAACTCCTATAATTCGAAAACTCATACAATTCGAACAAAATCTTCGCTCCCGTCCGACTTAATCAAACTTAAAATCAAACTCCTATAATTGGAAAACTCATGTAATTCGAACAAATGTTCTGGTCCCCTGGGAACTCGAATTACATGAGTTTAACTGTACACTGTTAACTTCTTTTTTGTAGAAATTTCTTCCCTTGAGGTATAATTTCAGATTAGGGTTTGTGGCAATGACAGTAACTGGGGTGACAATGTGACAAATCGTAGTTCATACAATAACAAAACAGTCTAGTGATGACTCAGCTTCCCGCAATGCGCATGCGTGCGCGTTAGGGTGAATATTGCTGATTAAGCATTCCTTGATGCATATAGTGTCCCAACATTGTTTGGATGTTATATCAACGTTCCGTGTCTGGTGGGATACACCGTTTCCCTCTTTGATTCATTTTTAGCAACACATAATAAAAACAATGGCAATTTTACAATTCACACTGGTGATTTTAACTATGACTATTGGAATATCATTTGCACAATCTGAATTCAAATATTTCCGCGGTGGACACTTCAGAATCACTAAAGGAAACCAAGAAAATGAGGTTGGTAATATATTTATATATAAAATATATAAGTGAAACTAGGGCAAATACGCAAAGAGTCTTCCTTCTAACAAGAAACTTTATCTAAAAAAACGTTCTTAGTGGACTAAGAGCCAGTGCGCCAGTGCGCTTTGGTAATATATTTCAGAGTGGAACTAGGGCAAAGAAGCAAAGAATTTTAGAGAGCTAGTTTTCCTTCGAGAAACTTTATAAAAATAAGAGTTCTCAGTGGACTAAGGGCCAGTCCGGTTTGCAGGGATCTCGACAAGGAGGAGTAAGATCCTGGAGAACCGGGCTGGTCTGTCTCTCATGTAACAAATATGTAAGGATTTTTTTTAATTCCTAATCTTCTCAGGTAGCGATTAAGGTAAGGTAACCAGTCAATTGGGAAATATTGAAACCGACTGGTTGTTTTGTTTCCCAATGTTTTTCATCTTATTCCCTACGTTATCCCAACATTGTTTCAACGTCCAAATAAATGTTCTGATGTTAAAATAACGTTGATTTGACGTTTGACGTTGGAACAACGTTCCTTGACTGAAGAAACAAAGAAGCTTTGGAGACTTTGAATAAGTGATACCAAATGCCCACGCGATCCGAGTTCCTCAATATTTTTTCAACTCTTTATTTGTCTCTTAAAACCTCTTCATGGTCCTGATTGAGTATCAGTTATTCTTTGTCAACTCTGCGACAAAAGTAAAATAGTAATAAAAATTGAAGCTTTGAAGGCTTTGAAGTGACACAAAATGCCGACGCGATTCCGAGTCACAACTCTTAATTTTCTTTTTAAACCGCTTATAGGTCCTGATAGATTATCGGTTATTCTTTGTTAATTCTGGTAACTCACTTGCTGACCAATGTACCAAAGAAGCTAAATCAGATCGTCTACCTATCGATACTGGTATCAAAATTCACATGTGGAATAAAGATCCCACCAGTGGGCCATGGGTGCAGCCGTCCGTGGAAATAGGGAATGCCACAGTGTATTGTGTGATGAGAGATGACACAGCGATTTTTAGAGTGGTTGGCGAATACGAAGGATTATCATTTAACACTAGTAAAAAGACAATGTTCATTGGGTAAGTGTGTGAAAATCCCTAGGCTCGTTTCAAAGTTGGTGAAATTCCCCAAGGTATTCAGAATTAAACCCAAGAAATGGACACAAAATTAGAAAAGATTACCGTATTTCCCTCTAATAAGCGCCGTCCTCTAAAGAGCGCCGCACCTAAAATCTCGAAAATTTAAAGAGTGCTGCGGCGCTTATTTGAGGAAATACGGTACGTAAATAATCTCATAATGAATACACTGATAACGGGTGTCGGTGTGCCTAAAAAACCTAGCTTTTCCTACTTCTTAAGACTTCAAATTTTCTTATATAATCGCAATAGTCAATTACCGACTTTCGTTTATAATGTCAAGTTTACTTTTAAAGACGTTTTGCTCAAAAGTATAAAAATTGAATTGCATTTCCACCTGCGCCTTTCAACTTGTTTTTAGAATCAAATACCTTTTAAACGGTGCTCCATCTTACATCACGGCGTATTATGATTCAACAAAGAGGATAGACAATGGCAGAATAAATTCCATGCCCAAAGTCAATGTTTTCCCATACTACGTGGCGGATTCTGATAATGGGTATGACATCAAAATACATGGTAATTCTGCTGTAATTTTACTTTCCCATAAATAAAAACATACTCACGGGAATTTCTTTTAAATGTATAATAGAGATTACTATCAATTCAAGTTAGGGTTAGGGCTGCGAGTCGAAGGGAATACGAGGGCAAGCGATTGCTAGGAGGTTTGGTTGCGGTGTTATTATTTGCTGTAGTATAAATAATCATTAAATTTGGTATTGTGCAGCGGCCTGGTGGCCTAGCGGATAGAGCGCTGGATTCAGAATCACTGACAACATGAATTTAGTGGTTCAATTCCCCTCAGAGGCTTTTGAAAAACTTAAAAGTCTCATTATTTATCCGCTTGCGCAATATTTTTACTTTTTCTTGTGGGTAGTTATTTGAAACATTGTCAAACAGTGTCGCGCTGGTTGATATTTATGGTTGGGCTTTGCAGAAATAGTTCGTTGAGGAAGTCGGGCACATCCAGGGGGATCTAAAAAATCAAGGGGGTCTATACAAGTCAGAAAAATATATAGAGATAATATATCATGGGGTATACGTGAAAATAGAATATTCAGGGGACAAGGGTGTAAAAAATCATATCATCAACATGAAAATCCAGGGGGGGGGTGTGTGTGTGTGTGAAAATTTAATGTTGAAAATCCATCTTGGAGGATTCAAGTTCGTTTGGTACGAAATCCAGAAAGGTGTAATTGATTTAATTGACCGATTGATTTCACAGAGTGGAGGAAAATCACTAAACACTTAATATGTAGAAACCTGGATGACACGAAAGAAACAAAAAATGAACAATTGATAATGTCCTGGTTTCTACATAAGAGCAAGAAATTTCTTTATCTTTCTTTACTAGCTGTTGACGAGGACAATGATGACATAAGATGTTATGGTGGCCCTAAAAACCAACTCTATGTAAGTACATGGAATGCACTGGATCGGAACGTTATTTAAACGTCCAATTAACGTTGTTTTAACGTCCGAACGTTGTTTTAACGTCCACGTTGTTTAACGTCAGAGCATTATTTTGACGTTGAAAAAATGTTGAAAAAATGTTGAAAAACGCCATGTGTCTGCTGTGATGTGGACAGCCAATACAGTAAACTCTCTGAAGGTCGGTCTCCACTCTACGGCGCGCAACGCTCACCTATTTTTATATAAAATAATGAGTAATACTAAATTGGCTTAGAAATAAATGAAGCCATTCGATTGGTTCAAAATGACGTTTCATGTTGCACGACGCGAAAAGAATAGAACAGTTGTCAGCTTTTTTTCCGATGATGTAATTTTTTCTAAGTAATTTCAAACGATAAAATGAAGGCGAACCCTTTTTTTAGAAAAAGGTTACGTCGTTGGGCCAACCCTAAAAAATTCTTCATTTCCGCTTTAACGCGGGAGGCCGGAAATTTTTTTTGTTTAGATTTTTTTCTAGTATGTGATGGTTTTTTGAGTTCAAAAACTACTACATTTTTTTGTTAAAACGTTTGCTTTTTCAAAATTTCAGGATTTCTCACAACTATTCTAAAGTTCGTTATTTTTTGTGGCCGAGTGACGTAATCCACCAAATCTGGACGTTACTCATCAATCTGTCGGCAAAGTTCGCCACTTTCTTGCCTGAAAACGGGTGTTTCGGTTTTGCTTTATAATTTCGAGACAAATTTAAACTTGTCATATTCAAAGCTTTCAAACGCGCTTGTTTTTCTCATGTTCTGAAAAAAAAGTTATTGAATTCCAAAGTCAAGAGAAAAATTGCTTCAGCAAAACTTGCTTATCATAAAATTGATAAAATTTATTGTTTGTGGAGTATAGACATTACTTCGGATCTAGAAAAGATTTTGATCCCAAACTTTTTTTGTGTCATTTCAGGACGATTGCACTTACAAAGTACCTTCATCCTTGACCAACGGTATTTACACCGTTCGAGTTCTAGTCAAAGATTTCAGAAACAAAGTTACTTCGGACGCCGCTTTCTCCGAAACCATGGTTGTGTTTCAATTGCGTAAAGCGCCGCCACAACCACCCAGATTAAAGCCAAAGTTTTCAATGATGAACCCTTATACGTGTGTTTACCACAAAAATGCCACTTCTAAATGGACCAAAATGTTTCAGGTCAATTATGGTAGGCAAGTCAGGTGAGTAAATTCTTTTTAACGTTGTTTCAATGTCTTTACAATGTTTTAACGTTGAAAAGACTTTCAAACGGCGTCTTGTCTGTGGCTGCCCAAAACTGAGAAACATTTACTTTTGCCCCAAAAAAACATCAAGTTGGGTCCAAAAACTCTTTTTCGACCAAAAATTCATTAAAATTTAATACCATTTACCGAACTCTACATATCAAATCTCATTATTTTGTTTATTTATTTCTTTTTACCGATACTATCTTGCCTCCAAAATTTTTGGTTCTTTTTACAAGAAGGTATTACCCGCCCACTGGATAATACCCGCCCACTGGATAAAGAGATCCAAAAATCTTTAGCAATTCTTGCCCTGGAAACACTCATCGAGTATAAAAAAAGTATCAAAGAGTTATTAAGTGAAGCATTATTAGTGATTAGTCTAGTGGGTTAACTTGTTGTCCCCTCTCTCCCCGAAATAACAGTGTTGATAAAAAACAGTCTGAACGGTTGAAATTACCATCTTTTCATAATTGCTTTAAGGGATGGGTTTTGAGCGTAAAATCGGATATTGGACGCCACCAATGTAGGAATAGAGTTGTTCAACAGAAAATTATTTAGTTGAAGACGAATCTGATAAATATTGCTATATCGAATAAGATTACGTCATAAACGACTCCATTCTACATTGCGCTTTTCCAGATATAGTCTGTTCCCCCATGTTGAGGAATTCGCACACGTCCAGGGGGGGGGGGGTAACTATGATGAAAAACTCAGGAGGTTCTATACAAATCAGGAGAAAATCTAGGGGCAATGCATGAAAATAGAATATTCAGGGGGACATGGGTGTTAAAAATCATAGATATGATGCAAATCCAAGGGTGTGTGAAAAATCCAGGGGGTCCAAGAGTTTTGTTACAAAATCCAGGGGGTTTAATTTTTTTTCACTGTGGATACGGATTGTTTTGGAAAAAGCCCAATACCAGGCAATCCAACGTTATTCCCAACGTCAGATTGTTATTTGGAGGTTGAAACAATGTTGAGATAACGTTGTGTAGCTGCTGGAATAAATAAACTTTCATAACATTTCAAAGATTGAACAAACTGCACACCCTATCACCACGTGGATTGAGAATCAAAGGCGCTGCGGGGAGTATGGGTCGAATCAACGTCATCATAGAGTGGACACCACAAGGAAATGTCACTGGAAAGCATATGTTCTGCTTTTATGCATCTGTATTGGAAACGTAAGTAAATACATGTAGAAACCAGGATGAAACGAAAGAAGCACAACGTAAATAGTGATATTGTATCCTGGTTTCTACATGGGAGAAAGTTTTACTAAATATTTTTGAGATGCATCATCAAGAGTTGACCTTGCGGTATTAGGCACTTTTTTCAACGCATATATTTTTGATTTATTAGAGGAAAAAAAAGACTTCTTCATCTAAAATCGTTATTTATTGTTATCGTTACCTTTTTTAGATTATATAAGATTCTCTTTATAACGCTAAAAAAAACACAAAATTTGAAATTTTGCTAGTCCTAATTTTGAGACATTTCTCGATCAGGGGTGATTTTTATACTACCAATTGGATATACCCGTGCCTGTGCCAAACCCGCACAACGGGCCGATTCTTCTAAAAGTAACACACTCTACTATCGTCAGCTACATAAAATGTAGTCTTTGGTACAGACTAAAACCTATAACAAGGGAACGAGAACGAACGACTTTCGTCCAGGTGGCCTGAGTTCGATTCCCACTATGGTACTACGGTTGACTTGGCAAATGAACGCACCTTCGTCTGGGTTAACCCATACCATGTGAGGGTGCGAAAGCAACATGCTTTCCCGTGTAGTTCGAGTGTCACTACTATGCACCATGGTATCCGAGTGTCGCGCGCACAGAGCCTACGATGTCTGGAAAAGAGGAAAAAAGGGGAATTCCTACTTCGAAAGGAGTAGGACCCATTCCCCCCATGGTCTATCTATCTATCTAAAACCTATTACCCTACCCCACCGGAATTTTGTCAGGAATTTCCCATTCTCTGAGGTTATTTCAAAAGATTTTTATTAATTTTATTCTTAGTTCGAATCTACTGGTTCATGTATCTGATGTTGTTTGCTTCTACGTCACAGTGGGTGAAGGTAAGGCGAAAGCAGTGGGTGGGCTGCAGTGGGTGGCGCCACATGCTGTGACGACGAAAGAGGTGGCGCCACCAGTTGACTTACTTTAAAATAAGCTTTTCTAGCCCTTTCCGAGCCAATGTTGGGTATGCCCGACATGTAAATTTTCGGTAAAAACATGTAAAAATTCGGTTTATTTGCCAATGTTGGATATGTCCAAGACGAGAATTTAAAATTTCTTTGCCGAAGGGGTTAAAAAAGATGTCAACTATATTCCCAAAATATAACAAAACAAAATATAAACAAAAAAAAACTATTTGGTGATGAAATTTCTTATACTCCTGTGACCTGGACCTACTCTCTTCGTAACCCCTGAAAAGCTAGTAAATTAAATTGTACCATAATGCTACCCCACAAACCACCCTCGAAGACATCCTCAGAAGCGACACTGGTCTTGACTCGGATGCTGATATATTCTGTTTTTTTAACTTTTTTTTCCAGGAAAGCGGTATATGAAGGTCGATTTTCTTTCACCAAAGATCGGTTCTACAGTTCCAGCAAATCTCACTTCATTTGAAATTAAAGTGCATGGCGCGGTAAGTACAATGCATTAAAAGATATATTTCTACTTCTCTTTGATAATATATGCGCGGTTCTGTGATTCACACCTCCAAGCAGGCAAGGGGCTTTATTTTTACGACAAAACAAAAAAAGCCCACAAAATTCCAAGTTATTCAAATTAAAGCTTGTTTTTAACCATAATATTTATTTAACCACTTACTAAAAGTTATAGCAAAAATAATACGTTTTTCTTTATAGTTTGGAAAACCAGTCAGTGGGGAAAACCATTTGGTGATTCGAAACAAATTGACTGACCGGATGGCAGCTATGATCAACATTGCAAATCAAATGCAATCCACCATCACCAATGACAACCGTCTCGTCATTAAATTAATGAAACCTTTAGATCTAGTCGTCAACCAGACGTATTATATATACGTCTTTGGCGAGCTGTTGGAGTCACAATCCAAATGCACCGATATTGAGAAGCAAACAGAGGAAAGTGGATTCACTCTCGGTTGGGAATTCAAAGCCGGTAAAAAGAGAGGTAGCAATTTTCAAATACCTTTAGTAAGACAAAAGTGACTAAAATTTTGTCCAAATAAAAATTTTGTCCAAATAAAAATTTTGTTTACAGCTTTTATTAACTTTTTAATCAGACAAATTTGACTAAAAATTTGGAGGCGTGACTAAAACTTTGCTTGACTAAGTTTTGTCCAAAGGTGATAAGGTTCTCAACTTACTCAGTATAGAACTGATTTTCCGCTATCAGAAAGCATTTTACCCTATTTACAGTTTTAGTTTGTTGATTCTTCTATTACAGCCATACCTACAACAGTAGCTCCCATAACAACTACAACAACGACCACTCAAGCTAGAACGACGACCACTCCAGCTAGAACAACGACCACTCCAAAGACAACAACGACCACTCCAGCTAGAACAACGACCACTCCAGCTAGAACAACGACCACTCCAGCTAAAACAACGACCCCTCAAGCTAGAACGACGACCACTCCAGCTAAATCGACGACCACTCCAAAGACAACAACGACCACTCCAGCTAGAACAACGACCATTCCAGCTAGAACAACGACCACTCCAGCTAGAAAAACGACCACTCCAGCTAGAACAACGACAACTCCAGCTAGAACAACGACCACTCCAGCTAGAACAACGACGACTCCAGCTAGAACAACGACCACTCAAGCTAGAACAACGACCACTCCAAAGACAACAACGACCACTCCAGCTAGAACAACGACAACTCCAGCTAGAAAAACGACCACTCCAGCTAGAACAACGACCACTCCAGCTAGAACAACGACCACTCCAGCTAGAACAACGACCACTCCAGCTAGAACAACGACCACTCAAGCTAGAACAACGACCACCCCAAAAACAACAACGACTACCTTTACAACAACAATGAATACTTCAGTAGATCGAGAGGGATATTCATCTAACCAAGCATCTTCAATCACAGTACAAAACCCAGAGAAGGACCTGATCTGCAAACACAACTTAATGCTCTTCAAATTCAAACCAACTTTCCAACACAACATCACAATAACAAAGGTCTCACTACAAGACACTGCATGTCGATTTAGATATGATAAATCAAGGTTAGTTTCGCATATAAAAGATTAAGTTTTATCCCAGAATAGACACGCAAACGTTTTTCCGACATTGTTTCAACTTCCAAATAACGTTTGGACGTCATCAAATTAACGTTACGTGCCAACTGGTGGGATATACTTTAGGCGTACAAACTTTCGCGAGCACAAACTTTCGCGAGAACGAAAAATCGCGAATTTTTCGGCATAAACTTTCGCGAGCATAAATTTTTGCGAATCAAGAGTACAAATGGAAATTGTCAGCTGAAAAATGGCTCAGAAGTGACACAAATTCTTATCAAATTTATTAAACAAGAAGTTTGTACGCCTAAAGTAGCTTCAGGGCGCAATAAAGAAAGTCTTCTTCCAGCCTCTGGATACTTCTGAAATGAGTTGACCAAAATATACATACTCTTCTCAAAATATGCAAAATAATTGTTGGCCCCGTTTCCAAACACGTTTTTTCTTTTTATTAGAACATAATTTATAAGTACATTGAGCCTGAGATTTGGTGGAAATTTTTTCCAAAAACTATGAAGGACTTGAAGGATTTGAGCATGGAAATTTTTCTAATGAAAGCTTAGACCAAGCAAGGGAAGCATTTTAGGTATATATTTGAGAGTGGGAGGTGTAGGAAGTTTGAGAAAATGTGGAACAAAAATAAGAACAATCGAGCCTCAACAATGTTCTAATAAAAAAAACAACGTTACCGTTAAGCTTGAACCTCATATAAAACGTTTTGAGCTTTTAGTTTTACGCTTAGGATTTGGGAAGTTTTTGGGTGTTTTGGACGGATATAGAAACACTTCTTTCCCTTTAAGGCCGGTAAGCTTTTCCAGAAAAAATCGTAGATTTTTTTAACACCAACCCCCTGGATATCCGTGCCGAAAGTTTCGAACCCCCTGGATATCATTGGTCTTCATATTCTTACCCCCTGGATATGACTCGACTGGGGGTTGAACCCACAACCTTGCGAACGGGAGGCGAACACCCAAACAAACCACTTGGTCACCGTCGCTGTTTTCCCAGCAGCCACATGATGTTATTTCAACATTGTTTCAACGCCCAAACGCCCAACGTTCCGACACGCTAAAAACAACGTTGCTTGGGCGTTGAAACAACGTTGCTTGGGCGTTAAAACAACGTTGCTTGGGCGTTAAAACAACGTTGCTTGGGCGTTAAAACAACGTTGCTTGGGCGTTAAAATAACGTTCCGCCACGCTGAAAACAACGTTGCTTGGGCGTTAAAACAACGTTGGGCGTTGGGCGTTAAAACAACGTTCCGTGTCAGCTGGCTTTGGATATAAACAATATTATATAAACATTTTTATTTCTAAATCATAGCGGCGAATACCAGACAAGCACTTCCTATACCATGTGCGGTACCGCAATGGTTGAAGAGAGACGCCATATATTGTTCAAAAATCTGGTTCGAGTCACATACATCAATAATGATGTAGGTTTTGTATATTTTGTGTTTGTAGAAAGTACGAAATGACTTGCAGGTTCAATATGATTTCAAGTCTCTTTTTGAGGATAAAAGGTTTGGTACAGGCTATCCATTCCTTAATCTTAGGTTTAGGCCAACCCTTTGATTGAGCAACTCGAATATTATTCATAATCATGATCTTAGGTTAAGGCCTGATTGGTTGAAAGCTCTATTGTTTTAATGCGCGAGTTGAAATTTGATTGGTTTAATCTCTCAACTATCATTTTGGTGCGGAATTTAGAGCTTTGTGAAATTGGTAAAAATTAGTATGGGTTCAGACTAACCCTTTGATTTAGCAACTCGAATATTATTATATCGGGTTGGTACAGGCTATTTCATTTCTTGATCTTAGGTTGAGTCCAATCCTTTGATTGAGCGACTCGAATATTATTACATCGGGTTGGAATGTCGAATCAAGAAGAATTATTTGAAAACATTGAAAGGAAAACATAACGAATCGCATGTGCCAGGAGGAGGTGATGGTGATGGTGGTGACGGGATAGTCGTTGGTCCACAGTCTCTCCATATTGATGAATATAAAGGTAAGGCGCTCTTTAGTACAAAAGTTTCTAAAAATCGCTTGGATGAAAGAGACATACAAGTCTTTGTCTCGCTACTTCGTTCACCAAACTCGTTTAAGAGACTTTACTACGGTCTCACATTGGCAGGTCCACAATCTTTCCATATTGATGAATATAAAGGTAGGTCGTTTCCCGTCAAGAAGAAAAACCATACACCACGCCTGCATTAATACGCCAACAAAACATTACTTCGTCACCCATTCATATTTTTCACAGATCGTCAAATCTGCAGATTCAATTGCTATACTTTCTTTTAATCACCTCAAAGCTCATGAAAAAGTAACAAAACCTTTACAAAAAATAAATGGGTGGCGAAGTAATGATATCTACTATCTATCAATTTTATTTTATCTATCAATTGAGATTCTTTCCCAACTCTCAGATCTTATTTGTCTCTCGTAGTTGATTGATTTATCATTGTTTAGCTTGTTTTAAAACCTGTTCCTCTCCTACGGAAATATTCTTTAGCTACCAAAGCCTTTGTTGATCTTGACCCCTTTGTTTATTTGGGACTTGAAAGTACTAAAATTATATGCATCGCGCATACGGTATAAACCAGGGAGCCACGACTTCACTTTAAAAGTGGTGAGGCAACATGATTTTGTGAAAAAAAGTGGGCGGATCTGAGCGTCACACTAGTTCTGCCATCGCTTCTGTAGTTTTTTGGGCCAACTTGAAACTTGGATATCATTAAATTTTGGTGAAATAATATAATAACATATTTTTTTTTTCGATAGAGGCAAACGCATCGTTCAGAATCGATTTCCAAGTCTACAAATCATTATCATACGAAAGTTCTTACGGGACCGAAGAATTTCCCATCTATCTTCAAATAAGTCATCGCATCTATTTCGAACTATCGCTGGACAAGAAAAATCTGAGCGTCATCCCACACAATTGTTATGCTACCAAAACATCTAGCTATTTGGCAAACCCCAAATATTATTTGATTGAAGACAGGTATGTGGTATGTGGATTACTTTAAATGGAGAAAGTTTCACGTTGTTAAAAAAAACTCGCGAAACCTTCTGAATAAACTTTCGGGAATTGAAAAGGTCGCAAATTTTAGCGAAATAAATATTTGCGATAAGGGTCAAATTCGCGATATTCGCAAAAGTTTCTATCGCGAGTGAATGAATGAAAATGAATGAGTGAATGACAATTGTTGAAAGAAATAAATTCAGAAAAAAACATGGCTGACTGGGGTTTTAGGTCCCCCCTAAGAATTTAGGACCCCCTTAAAACAGACATTCGTAGATACCTCTGTGAATAGGTACCCCTAAAGAACACACATTTAGTACCTCGTGCAATTTAAGGAAATCCTTACTAAGCACTAATGCTATGAAAAATATATAACAATCAATTTCAGATGTCAAAAAGATGAGACTTACGAACAACACAACACCAAATCATCGGCTGTAAACAAAAACAAATTCCGGTTCAGTATCGAGGCTTTCAATTTCAAAGAAAGCAATGCCATTTTTGTTCACTGTGAATCGTATGTCTGCCAAGATACATCACAAGAACGTTGCCAGTTTGGATGTTCTTCTGATGCTGGTGGTAATGGAAGATCCAGAAGAGATGGCGACTTGGCTATGGGTGAAATTGAAAAAGAAACATTTGTGACATCCACTTTGGAGATCAAAATCTCAGGTGACCCAAAAGGCACATAACGTTGTTTTAACATCCATCCAAACAACATTGTTGTTTCAACGTCAGAACGTTATTTGGATGTTGGAACAATGTTGGAATAACGTCATGTGTCTGCTGAAAGTCTCTCTTTGCCGTTTTCTTCACACTGCTTGCCTTTGTCATTCAATACATGGTGCATGGTACTCTTAAATTTTGGATCGCGTTAAGCGAGGCAAATTGTAACGACCCAAAGTGTCCCTAGACTTTAAGAATTGTGTTCCTTCCTTTCAAAATTGATGTAAAATAAGATCAGCAATTGCTACCATGCAAACAAATCCCTTTCAAAAGCTTTGAGTGGAGTTCAGAGGGCAGTTATACTGTGTTTTTGCAGATTCGCTAATTTATCTTTGATCTTTCTACATACAGAAACTGAATTGTATAACTCTCCATCAAATAACAACAAAAACGACAACGGTCAACACACCAGAACGCAAGCTTCGTACAACAACAACAACTCTGGCAACAATACAACACTGTTGTATCTTCAAATCCCAATCGTTTTGTTGATTATCGCGTTGGCTTTTGTGTTGTATAAATACGTTCAGCGAAGACGTGCAAGAAATACGGAGAGATTTGATCAAGTACCTTTGAACCAATCTATGTAGGTGATGACACGTAGTCAACATAAGCCCGTTGCTTCAAAAGGATTGCCAGTAAATTGCCCTCATGTAGAAACCAGGATACAGTATCACATATTTATTTTTTGCTTTATTCGTTTCATCCTGGTTTCTCTTGGCTTTAGAGAAGAGACTTTACTACGGAAGACTTGAGCGGTCTCAAATTGGGAGTTGCGCAACCTCATTCAAAATTGAGAAATGGCTGTAAGATCCTAGGCCAAACTAACAGAACAATATATTATATATTTATCAGCAGTTTTTTTATGTATCTGAAAAAAAATTGTTCCCTTTCTAGACTAGTATTTTTGTCCATTTGTCCATCCGAGGGTGTGAAATTCTGAAATCCCGTTAAATCTTTTGGCAAATGAATACCAAAATATCGTTGAAAATTGTTAAAATTACCAGAGTATCGTTCATTTTTAATCAGTTTTTGTACCACTGTCTCGTTATTCTTTAATCCTTGAAATCATGCGAAATCCCGTGATCCCCCCCCCCCCAATTTTTTTGCATACTTACACGTTTTTTATTGATATAAGAACATAGTTTATAAGAACATTGAGGCTGAGATTTGCTCCAAAATTAAGAACATCTTAAGACCGTGCCAAGCCTGAAATAAGGAAAAAAAGGTCTTCTGCAAGGGAAGATTTTTAACGGTGTCCCAGACACACAACATTATTTCAGCATTATTTCAACGTCCAAATAACGTTCTGATGTTGAAAAACATTGTTTGGACGTTAAAACAACATTCCGTGCCTGTTGGGGTTATTAGGGTTCTCTGGAGACAATTTCTTTGTTATTTGGACTCAAATATATAGGAACATCAATAAGAACACATGAGGCTGAAAAGGGTTGAAAAAATAAGAACATCCAGCCCCAACCAAAATTTTGGTGTTCTAATAAAAAAAACACGTAACTGCTTCAATTTTGTTAATTTTGGAACCTATTATATTGGTATCATCTAGATAGAGTATTTTCAAATTTGACTTTGAATGTGAACGTTTATAAGAAAATATTTATATATTATAAAATTGTTCTTTCTATTCATCTTTTGGAATATTTATTGTTTGTGGAGCTATTCGTGCTCAGGTTTATTCTAGATCATCTTCTAGGAAAATATAAAAAAGTGTACACCCCTGGTCAGAAAGTCAATTCCATTCTTGGAGGGTCGTGTAAAATGTTCATAGTATATTTGGTAAAAAGTTCTAAAAATCTCAAAAAACCGACCCTTGATGCGACGACGACGATTTTAGGACCCTGTCAGAGACTTCAAAGAGCTTCAAAAAAGGAATCCTGAGGCGGCACGCCCCCCGTACCCTCAGTGTGAATATTGGGAATATATGGATTTTTTCTGGAAAAGCTCAATTTCTCTTAACTAATATCAACGATAAATAATTATACCGGGTGTCCTAGATAAAATTTTTAATTGAAGAAGTTTTAAAGGATTAAATATTTCACAAATCTTTGAGTAATTAATTCAAAGAAGAACTACAT
>JAUJPO010047696.1:0-16060 GCA_032270745.1 Tiaropsis multicirrata
TATATTCATTTTAAGAGCAAAGCGCATAGTCCGAAGAGAAGGAGTTTACGCTCTGAACGAAGGAAATTATGACGTAGACTACATTTTTCTTGTTGTTATTTCAACTAGAAACTGAGAAAAGAAATTAGTTTTCAGGTTATTCTTTCCTTAAATTCGAGATATTTATACCTATCTAGTAGTGATGTTGGGGAAATTATCAATACCGATTAATTGTGTCTAGCAATTGCATGTTTCGAAAAGAAACCAAAAGATATCGACCAGTATATCGAGTGGCAAAGCTACCTTTTTAATCTCTCTAAGGGTAAAACAAAACACAAAAAAAATTGAAAATTTAGTCTCTAAAAGGGTCATAATTGTCAACGTTTCATTCCTAATTTTGATAGTTTTTGGAAAATTAGTCGCAAAATGGTCTCTTTTTTTAAGGGTCGTAAATTTAGGTCTCTCTTAGGATCGACTCGGACATACCCGTCGCTTCGAATGCATAGTACCCCCAGAGTACATATGTCTAGCAATTATGCATGTTCCCAAAAGAATCCATAATACAACAACAGTAAATCATGTATATAAGTGATTTCAGTCGATCTCTATAATTTCGATTTTCTTGAAAGTTTTAAAAACGATCAAGCAATTTATTAAGGGTCGGAAGAAGATAGTGTTTTAAAACAGATAAGATCTCTAAACTGAAAAAAAAGGTAAAAAATACCCACAAAAGTGTAGAATAATTCGATAATTTCATTAAACTACTTTGACCGAAAAACATTTTGATTATTCGCAAGAATTACCATGCATTACATTATTAACCCGGGGTTAAAAACGGTCACTGGGTTTGTACGGATCTTAAGGGTCGATTTTTAACATATTCTAAAGTCTCTCTTCCAAAGAGTTGCAAAAAAAAAACTTAGTTTGGAAAATTCACAAAAGATTAGTCTCTTTAAGGGGTCTGGTCCGCACATACCTGTCATTCCTCAATCCTAGTACCTCGGGGTTAAAGGTTCAAAAATCATTTGAGCCTTAAGATTACCTAGCGAGAAGATATTTTTCAAAGTTTGTACAGTACAGTTATTGGAAACATAAATGCGATAACCTTTATCAATCATAGCTTTGGCTACCATTTTAAGTGAGAAAAAGAACAAAAGAGTCAAAGTAGGAAGCGTAAAAAATACAATATAGATAAGACACAGAATCAACAGTAATTAAAATACTTCAGTCATTATGGATGCCACTATTTCATAAAATGCATTTTATTTATGATCATTGGAAAAAGAAAATCCAAAAACAAGAATTCCCTGAAGCCTAAGAATACCAAGAAAATGCTTTCTGTTATGTTGCAACAGCCTCCGTGATGAAAAAAAATTTTCTAAATAATGATGCGTCATTTAGAAAGAGGAGCAAAAATAGTTGTTGTTCCTTCGCCTTAATTGTACAGTAGTTTTATGGTCCCATCGTAATTACTCATAATTGGAAATTCTCAGAAAAAGCAATTAACTCTGCTTGACAATAATTATCAAACAGAGGCTGTCCGTTTTTGTAATAAATGAACAAGTCGTTAAAATCTCGTTAACGATATTAAATGTCAACTATGTGACGTGGGTAACAAAAGAACAATAGAAGTACCGGCAAAGAATAAGAAAGATTAGCACTAAGTTAGGTTTGCACTATTTAAAAAAAACAACAATTTTATAAGAACATCAAGCCTCAGATTTAATGGTAAAATTTACCAAAAACTATGAAGAAATTCAAAATTTTAACCATCAAAGTTTTCCTAATGAAAGCTTAGACCAAGGGAAGACTTGTGGGGTGGGGTGGGAAATCTTAGAAAATGCGAATCAAAGTTAAGAACATCCGAGTCTCGGCCGATAATTACTGGTTCTTATAAAAGATAAAGAGTCTAATTGATTTGCTTAACATTTCATTAGAAGGAACAAGGGGCATCATTAGGATGTCTCTTAAACGTCTCATTTGTGTACATCATTAAAGTTTTGAGATAATGCACCAGACAATATGATAGGGCTCTAGTAGAAGCTTTTTGAAAAAGCCAGCTTTCCGGACATGATAAGCTTTTAGAAATATTCCAACTTTAAAGCAGAAGAGAGAGATTTCCGCTATTTATCCAGGATATATAATTACTTTTGAGAAAGTTTTTCAAAAGAAGATGCATTGAATTGAATTCCCCCTTAGGGAGAAGGGAGGCGCTCAAGGTAGGTGACTTAAATCCTAAACACCGGAGGTGCGGCCCTTAAGCGTAAGTTTTCGAGGTTCTGACTTATCAAAAAGCCGCCAGATACATTGAGAAAGTTTATCAATCCTTTGCTAAACATGAAATTTAAGCTATTTTTGATATCTTTATCGAATTAGGCATGAAAGAGAGATGTTAGATAATCAGCAAGGTTTCATAAGACTTACTGCGCGGTACATTGTTTAGATAGGATGAAAAGGTCAAAAGGCCAGTGCCACAGAATGATTAAATCAACAAAGCTCATTTTTAATAGGTGCAGAGGAAACGTATTATTTCAGTGGTAATTAATACTGATTGTCGTTCGTTAAACTATAATGTATAGATGATTTCGCATGTTTACATCTTATTTATGGCTCTTACTTCAATTCTCAGTTAGGGTTTATCTATCTATCTATATTTTGCTCAAATGCTCAAATGTATTTCAGGAAACCCTCCAGTATCAATGAACAAAACAACCTCTATAGTCATTTTTTTTCCGACCCCTCACTTTTTTAATTTAAGACGTGGCGCCCTGATACCACGAAAGGTATTATTTGCGGAGGACTATTAAGTGGGAAGAAACATTACACGATTTTGAAATAGTTTTGAAATTGGGTAGAGGCCATTAATGGGAGAAATTTAATTGGGTGTAGGCAGGAAGAGGGGTGAGTGAGAAAACAATAAACAACAAAAGCACAAAGGGTCAAAGTTTCCATTGAGGTTTAAGTATCACTGCAATCGTACACTCCTGTCTCAGTGACCCGGTGGGAATTATTTTGCCAGTGAGGATAGATAAAGAGACATAAGACCCAACGAGGTTATCAAAGACGGATTATTTTCCACTGGGGATGTGAAGATCTATTGTTCTTTGTTCGAGATATTGGTGGGGATAAGACATTTATGTCGATCAAAATTTATTGGGGATATCATAATTTTTACGTTTTTCAATGGGGATGGGCCTTTTTCCAGTGGGGACGAATTTCAATGCTATTTTTTCACCGGGGACGATGTTTTGGGCCTTTACTTCTAGTGGTAGAGGGTCCCACCGGGTCTGTGAAACGGAGGTGTAATCGTGATTTGGAAAGGAGGACAACAGTTGTCGATAGAAGGAGACGAAGAGACATTATTTTAACTAAAAGAAACTTTAACGAGCTCAATCAAGTCATTAAGTCACTTGTTGACGTGGCAATCTAATTGGAATTTACGTGACCATTAGTTTGACAGGGTTCTAATTAAAAGTTTTCTTAATCAAGAATTTGATAACGACTTTAAATCATCACTATACAGCAAACACGAGAAAGTCAGTTTGAAGTCCATGTGACGTTTTTTTTTGGCGTTGAAAGACGTTGTTTGGCCGTTCAGTGTTTACTGGTATATTATGTTAATTTCATTTGTATATGATTTATTTCAAAATAAAGTAACTTTGATGAATTTCAAACGGAAGAAGAAAAACAAAAAATCAAAAATTGTGTCATTTCCTTAGGGCTAGCCTTTTTCACGCCAATTTATTCTTTTTGATTATCATTAATCAATTTAACACTCATTCTTATTGTTAAAGACTTCAGAGTTGTGCTAGGAATAAATTATTTTTTTTAAATAGAAAAGAAGGGGGAAAAAATATTGCACTCAGAGATATGGGACCTGAAAACCACTTTTTGTGTGATAAACTTATAAATAAAATTTTTAGTTTTAGTTAATACGTTTGAAAAAAATTTAACAAAATTGAATTATTTTAGACCCTCTAGTTCAACCCTCTAAAACGATGAAAATCAATTTTTCTTTCTAGTGTGGGTGGATTGATAGTGTCTCAATACCCACCCCTTTTTCCACCTTTTTTTTAATCTGATGTAAAAAAAGTACGTACAATATAATATGTTTTTTGTTGTTTTGTTGGATCATATCTTTTGGTTATTGCCAAAAAAAAATGGCTTCTTTTTCTTCCCATAACGTCACGATCATATGACACTATTGTCCAAGAAACCGCAAAATTAATTTCTGCGAAACAAATAAACAAACAGATAAATAAATAAACAAAAAAATAAATTTTCCACCTGTCGTAACTAGAGCCTGGAAGAGTTTCACCGCTGTGTATGTGACCAACCGAGATCGGCCCCACTAGCCACCCCACATTTCTTCACTAGCAATCTAGTTTTAACAGTTGTCTGTGTCTACAGTCCTCGCAATAGTCCAACAAAATAGGAAGTTGAAGAGTTTTATTCGTCACTCAAAAACTTGCTCAATGATATTCCTAAACATCATTTTCTAACCATCACTGGCGATTTTAGCTTGCATACCCCGACATCTCTTTCTCTTTCAACAAACCTCAAACAGTGATTGATAATAAACAGTATGGGGAATTCAACTCCCAAGTTATCGAAGGTAATTAAAGCTTTAATTACCATATGATTTTAAAAAATCTACTAAAAAATGAAAGCCTTTTTCTTTTTATTGTATTGCCAGAGAAAGAAAGATACATGCATTGTAAACAAAAAATAGTAAACGAGATAAGACTAACTAGCATCCGTTGTTCACAAAGAAACAAGATCTAATTCAGGTAAGGCTGATCCGTTGTCTTTCTGAA
This sequence comes from Tiaropsis multicirrata, assembly GCA_032270745.1. Classification (NCBI taxonomy): domain Eukaryota; kingdom Metazoa; phylum Cnidaria; class Hydrozoa; order Leptothecata; family Tiaropsidae; genus Tiaropsis; species Tiaropsis multicirrata. Next base: position 4,797 of record JAUJPO010047696.1, read on the forward strand.
TAATATTTTTAGAGTATTCTGCGTGTTCGTGAAGCTATAGAAGCTCCCTCGTGCAAACACAATATTGAACAAGCTAATTCTCCTTTGATAAAGGCGACAGAAAATGCAGCTCTTGAACAACAAAAAAACATATCAGCATTAACATTAAAACTGGCCTTCAGTTATCTTAGTCAGAGAAAACCTTAAAGTTGCCTCTGGGCTATACAACACAAGGTCAACTCGACGACGCAATGCTGAACTAGAGTCAGCTAAATCAACGTTAGATCAAAGCCTATCTAGAGGCTGAAGCTGTTTTTATAAATGGTCAATTGACATCAAATGTCCGACTATTTTTCTGGTAATGCTCACCGAGATACGTGGAAACTAGTCCGAGAATTGAGTGGTAGAAACTCAAAACCACAAATCCAGTTGAAAGGTGGCTCAACCAAAAGGCGCTTAGACAACTGGCTACAACACTTTGAGAAACTTTTAGGTAACAGACCTTCTCTGCCAGTAACTGATACTCTTCCCAAAGATTTGGAAAAGAAAGATAGGAATTGAATTGTGCTGTTCAACTATATGTGCGCGAAACGACTATAAAAAGATCATTAAAAGACATTATTATTTGAATTTAGCTTATTTGAAACACAACGATGAAGTAGTATTCATATGGGAATGCTCTATTTAACAAAGGAAGTCTTTCAGATTTGAATAAAACTTTGCACTCTGTCACAAGTACGAAAAACTAAATTTATAAATATCTTAGCAGTAAGAATTTTTGGAAGTCAAATGCAAATTTTTCCATGTAGTAAGTATTACCAGGATTCTGTTGGTATAGTCAGTTTTTCTCGGCCACGGGCTCAAAAAAGTTGGCAAAGAGGTTTTATAATTCCTTACTCTGATTGGCAGAAAAGGTTGTTATTGTAGTTATATTTCAATGATTTAAAAGAAGCAAAAGAGTATAACAGCACGTATTCTATACGTGAATAGCGCGTTTCTCATCTCCATCTCCCAAATCTCTGCTCTTCCTAAAGAACAGATTTCAATGCTCCTTTAAACATTTCAGTTTCCTCTTTCACTATGGAAGAATTATTAATCGTGCTCTCAAAGATCAAATCTTGCAAAGCCTTCGGTCCAGATAATATCCCACCAATCAACTGGAAGGATAGAAATTTCAACGATATTCTCTTAAAACTTTGCCTTTGAAGACAATGTTTACAATGACTAGCATTGGTTAAAATCAAATATTATTCCTGTTCCGAAAAAGGTAATCTAACTTTAGCCACCTCCCTTCTTCCAATAGCCGGAAAAATGTATAACAAACTCTTACTGAATAAAATCCGAACACATGTCGACCCCATTCACCGTAAAAAGTCAAAATGGGTTTCGTAGTGGTCGTTCTATTCTGATCCAAATCCTAGCTTATCATCATCGTTGTATTCTAGAAGAAGCAAGGAATTTCAATCTTAGAGCCATATATATAGGTCATATAGCCCATGTCGGATATATCACACCAAAAGTTATGAGTGTTTTTATATGAAAAATTGGAATTGAAAACTGACAAATAACCACTATTTTTAAGATTTTGAGAAAAAGAAGAAAGAAGCCATAACAAAAACTTTCCGCAAATCTATTTTGAATTCTGCATTATCTAAACCAAAATAACTTTCAAAATATTTTTTCTTGGCCAAGATTATGGGCTCAAAGATAAAATACTCCTCTTCAATTTCTTCTTCGTCAATTTTTTTTTGTTGGCTGCATAAGGCAGAAAATTATATTTAGTGCACAGCAAATATGAAAAATACACTATGGTCAGAGCCGCCTTAAATGATGGTAAGTAAGAACGGTTAATAAGACGCTTCATCAGAAAAGATTTCGTGATGAATATCATGAATATAATTAAACAATATCCCACAGCTTTTTTTAGACCTGAAACCCGTGAAAGCAAATTAAACAAACTTTTGCGGAAAGATGTTTATTTATGTTTTCGATGTTAAACACATAAATATGTTGGTTTGGGCCACGGAAGCGGCAAAAAGAAAAAGTCAGAACTTTCGTATCCAATTACAGAAGAGTAATTAAGCGAATGTACAAAAATTTATATGATTTATGAGGTCTTGACCTCTAGTTTGAATATTACAATGTACAGTAATTGCTCAGAAATTATTTAAATACTTTTTAGATGATTTCACCGTGATGTTTTTTGTTATTGAATACCCCGCTTATTCAAAACGTAAAATAGTCATTAAATCAATTTATTTTTACAAATTTATTTTTTGCCAGTTAAGCAGCCCTCCTGACAACTTGAAATATTCATATTTGATCCTGATTTGATGGCGATTTAAAATGTGTTTCAGTTACAACACAAAAGGTTTTGAAATTTGGTCTTTTTGAAGAGACTTTATTTTATTGACCTTGAAAGTAAAAAAAATGTCAAAATTTGCCAAAAATATTTTTCTTTTTGGCATTATTTGGCCGACAATGAGTGAATGAAAATAGAAATATAAAGAGAATGTCCCATTTCCTACTGGGATGACCATTTTCTCATCTGGGGCAAACAAGTAGGCAATTTTTTCACTGGTGTGTCCAGTGGGGCGCATATCAGTAGGGGTGTGCAATCTAACTCTAAAATTTTTATGGACCTCATTAGAATAGAAAACACATCTTCGTTAATTTTCACAAATACTACGAATAATGTAATTGATCATTTTAAAACAAACAACAATACCTCATCACAATCCACTTATTAGAGCATTGTGTTCTTAAATGGTCTATAGTTGGTATAAATTAGTATTTTATTATTTTAGACCAACATTAAATAAATCGGAAAATAAAAAATAAATAAAAAATAAAACAATCCTAAAAAACACGGAACGTTGTGGAATAACATTTTGTTTTAACGTTAAAAAATACTTACATTTTGAGCCAAAATCGTTTCTCGTCTTCAATATTCCTCAAAAATAACAACAAATATAATTGCTAAGCACTAGCAAAAATATAAGCCAAGTTTGCACTAACAAAGTATTAAATAAAGCAATTATCACCCAGTATTAACATTAAACCAAGTATCCAATTTTCAATTAAAAAAAACAAAAAACATAGTTTTATCCAATAGCTGATAAAATGTTGCCAATAACCACACAGTATCCAGTCAAATTATCTTCAATGAATATAAATTCATTTCCAAGCCTTACACTCCTATATATATCACAGACCTGTTAGAATCCTTCCCAAATGAAAGAAAATGTAATAAAATTATCGTCCCAGTTGGAAAAGTTAGCGTCCCAAACGTCTCCACTATTCGTACCTCTGGTGAACTTTCAAGAAAAAAAACAGACTGGGTTTTTTTTTGGACTACCTAGCGGATACATAACGTTTTTTCGACGTTGTTTCAACTTCTAAATAACGTTTTAACGTATAAACAATACGCTGTTACGGCGTCAAAAGCAACGTTCCATGTCTACTGGGTACACTCAAGACATATAATGGCCGGAAAGTTGCAAGTAAGAGTGTTGATGGATCCCCCGATCATTTAAATTCTATTAGCCTGGATTAGCAGGCACACAAAGTTGTTTCAACATTGTTTCAACGTCCAAATAACGTTCTGATGTTGAAACAACGTTTTTTGGACGTTAGAACAACGTTCCGTAGTACCAGCTGGGAATCCGCATTCTCATCTATTGTCAGTGTTTTTTTAAAGTATTTTTAGTGCGGTATCTAAGGAGCATTTTAGGAATAACCTGAATTCAAACACAAATATAAACTGTTCCACGCTGTTGTGAAAGGATGAAAATTAAATTTGATTTTGTTCGATTTTAAACCATCTGCCCCACTATGCTCTATGGTGCTTTAAAGTTTTGGAAAAAACTATGGATAGGTTTGGAACTTTCCTCAAACAATTAGAAGAGTGAAAAACATAAAATACGATATTATGGAATATTTCTTCCTCCAATGCTCGTGAAATTTTGGCTGGTCAATTCTGGGCCAGATTTGTAACTTTTCCGGAATTTTTATGTCCGGGATTGACTATTTAAATAAGATTTTATTCCCAAAAGACATGAAAACTGTTTTCAAAAGATCACAGAAATACATTGCGACAGTCTAAAAAAAACACTGACCAAAACTGCGAGACACCCAGATAGCAATTTATGACGCAAGCTTCTCTTGTATTAAAGAACCTCATTTTTTATTAGATGATTATATACATTTATCAAAGCGTACATTAAATTTTCAAAGAGTGTTTGAAACAATCAATGTCATCACCCTGTGTGGTGTATTTGTGTAAAGAGAAACGCGAAAAGAAACACAAAGAAATACGCGTTTAAAACGCGAGAGAAGACAATAAGAAAACAAAAAAAATACAAATAGCTTTCGAAACTAAAACATCTTTAACCAGACGTAAGAAAAATAATTTCTACTTTCACAAATTCTTTATGGTCTTTACGATAGAACAAAAGTTTGTCTTGACAACTGCAAGTAATTGTATCTTTTAGTTTCGAAACAGGGGTAAGGGTGTTTAGTTCTTTTTTGATTAAAGCGATTTAAAAAAAAGTATGGAAACATGAAACTAAATCGAAACTAAAAATCTCAACATTTAGAGGAGCCAACAACGTAACAACAATCTTTAACAACAAGTTCAATAGGAGAGACGGATACGGAAAAACAACAAAAATCAACTACAACGGAGAGCTCAATGTTAACCTAACATGCCTTCATTTGGTCATCGCAGCTCTCCACCAGCTGGTCAAAAGATGCTGTTTAATAATACTTAATATCATCAGCTTCGTTTCAGCAAACTGCTTACATTCATCAACATGATTGCAAAACGGATGGTATGTGCCTCCGTCCTGCCTCTGAAAAGACTACTTACTAAACTATTTATTCTTTCATTTTTTGCGATTAACAAATTCTCAGTGTCGAACACAGGAGGTAGGCTTTCTTATTCAAGAAGAGTAACTAGTTCCCATATAAGGCAATATGATAATAATTGCTCTCTCCTCCATTGGCTAATAGCCTACCTCTGTATCCGATGAGCATGAATTCTACAAGACCCTCGCTAAGTTTCATAAACATTGTTTTGACGTAAAGTTTGTGATAGATTACGCCGGGACATGGTTTTAGTGCGACAGGAAAACAGTTTGCAGATGGATCAGCCATTATATTTCCTATTGATAGGAAGTTGGTAACTTCAATGGTTTTTGAAAAATCTATTGGATTCAGTATGATCAGTATGTCACAACACCCCTGTCTCATTGACCCGGTGGAGACACCTTGTTCCCGGGGTCCTTCCCAACGGGGAAAACTGATTGAGATGATGTATTTTAGTCGACAACAATGCTTGCGGGGAGGAGTGTATTTTTCAGTAGAAACGAAGTACTAATCTTTGACCAGGTACATCTTCACTGGCATATTATTATAGTCTGTAATAGAGTGAATAAGTCAAGTCCAGATTTGGTGGATTACGTAGTGAGTGAGTTACAAAATACTGTAATTAAACAGTAGAATTCATTAATTAGTTAAATCACCATATTAAAGGCCCAGGAACTGTCTATGTGATTTGGTCAGTTTTCAAGTGTGTCAAAGTTGTTTGGATGTTTGGATTGTAATTTTCGTTGGTAAAACATTTTAATCTTATTTCTTTCAAAAAAAGAAGGTTACGACGAAAATATGGGTATAAATAGGATTTTCCAGAAAAAGTCCGTCTCTCCCTTTTGAGGATATAGGATATCCAGGGGGGTAAGAATCTGAAGACCAAGGATATCCAGGGGGTGGGGGTTCAAAATTTTCAATATCCTAGGATATCCTGGTGGGCTCGAAGTTTTCGTCACGGATATTCAGGGAGGTTGGTGTTAAGAAAAATCCTCAACAGTGGGAAATATGGATTTTTTCTTGAAAAGCCCAATAACGTTTGTCGAAAAACAAAGAAGTTATTTCAAGAAGACGTAATATATTGAAAATTCTCAAAGCTAGGGAAAACAATCATGAACTTTTGATTTTGTTGGTTGGTCTTGACCAGAAAATGACTGAAATCTCATACCATATTGTGAAAAATTACATTAAATTATAAAAACTGACAAATAATGAGAAATGGGAAATGTAAGTTCATTGTCGCAAATAAATTCGCAAAATCTTGTACAATGCGTACAATTACTGTTCTTCATAGGATAGGACCTCGACCTAGGTAGAAATTTCAATCAACGTCGGTCGGCTTCAGGGAGAAACGGAAGGGTCAGTGACCAGAAAGTGAGCAAAATCAAAAGCGCTTATTTTAATAAATTTCAGTTGACCGTACAAAATAACTGTATCTTCTTGAAGCTGGTAGAAGGCGCATGTCAACAAGCTATAAAACAATCGAAAGTAAGCAAGTGTACATTTATTATCTTTGAGGTATAAAGGCTTAAAATGTCAAAATTGGAGATGGTCCCGACAGTTTTCTTTTAGCAAAAAGAATTAATGACACTTAACCCTTACATGCAGTAAGGGAAACTTTAAAGACTTGCTATTTCGGATATTTTCATATAAATTGTACATGAATGAAACGTCCAGAAAATAAGGTTCTACACCTTAAGTATCTCAGTTAAGCGCTCAAGATTACGGAAGAGGCACTTCAGATGATCCGGATAAAAATCTGTCTGATGGGTAGCCGTTGAATAATGGCTCCAGCAAATTCAAATTCAAATTTTTTGATCTTATACGTCTAGCCCTGTCGTAGACTTGATTATGTAGAGAAAAAAACCCGAAAGAAAGGAAGCTTAAACAATTGCAGATACATATAAAAAACTGATCGAGGAGACAGCGAAAAAGATATCAATTTAATTTAACAAGCACTTGCATAGAATTCAAATTTTTGACCCAAAATTTTCAAATCACTGAATTTTCATGCCTGTTGGCTAAGGATTCCCGACCAGGAAATGATGTATAAAGAGAATAGATTTTTCACACATTGCGCGGAAAAAGGGAAAATGACCTTAAATACCGACGGGGAAAACCTTGATAGAGACAACTTTTGAATTTGTCCGAATAAAAATTTGTTTTGAAGCTGTTTAGTCGGAGGAAAGTGAATAAAGAAATTGGAGAGGAGACTAAGTCTTGTCCGACCAATAATTTTGTCCGTTAAGGTTATGAAGATTAAAATTAGGATAAAAGGATTATTATTAATATCTCAAAATATAAAACAAAATAATTAAAAAGTGTGGTACCTGTTCCAGTTGTATCAAGTTCTTCTTCCTTTTTAAGATTTAAGATATTTAGAATCGAAAAATTTTCCAATGACATCGTGGTGGGAGGAGATGGACAATCGAGTTTTATGAAATATAAAAATAATAAATTCTTCTTATTAGTTATAGCCAATAAATCGCAAAATAATTGATCCAGTAAAAACTTCTTTAATTGTAGTTCCTGTTTGCTGTCGTGAATCAATATCGAAAATAAATCGATCAAGATCTTTATAATGAAAATTATACTTATTAAAAATAAAAGGGCGCGCGACGAGCGGAAAATCAAACAAAACAAATAATTCTATTGTTTACTGATTATCCAATCACAATTATGCATATTAATTAATGATTAATCAATCTTGTTTTGTGAGTGAAGTTATCTGGTGGGAGGAGCAGGTTGATGATAATTTTTGGATCACCCTATATATTTCCTTATCATATTTTGACGCGCGCACAAAAACAACAAAAAAATTAACGACTTTTTATGGTGGAGTTTTTTCACAAAGCAGATGGGATGAAGGAAAAAGAAACAAAAATCGATTTCCAATTGTTTTTTGAAACATAATGTTGTCTCCGAATAAATCTTTAATGACTTTTCAAACATTTGTTTTTATCCTAATGAAGCGCATTGCCAAGGCAATGCATAACGAGTTAATGATCTGTTTGGTGTTTTTCATTCATTACTAATTAAACTAACGAACTAAACTGTATGCATACACATAAATTTTTGATTAGCTAGAAAAATTTCCATCTGGCTTTTGGCTGCTTTACTCTTATGGCAAGGTGAAGACTAGTTTCGATAAGTAGAAATCAAAGCCAAACCTGTCAACATAACCATTAGTTTTTTGGATAAGAAATCACATCTTTTGTGATTGATTCAATTCAAGTCTTGCAACAAATTTAGGTCAAGCAATGTCCCCCAGCAAAGAGGCGCCAATATTCTTTAATTCACTGTCATTTCCTTTGTTTCACTTTTTATAGGTAGTTTTGGGAGTGTTTTAGTCATCTAAAATGTTAAGTTTCCAAAAAATTGTTTGCTCACTCCGCTCACTCCGCTCTATGTGATAGTTTTACTCCCGTCTTAGCATATATATGCGTCCTGGAAAGGTGGTTTTACCACACCCAAGTCATTTGTCTATAGCTCAAAACCACTTCATTCTAAGGCATATAAACTGAAGGGCTGCTGAAAGAAAACTGTCCCGTAGTAATGTAATTAGGCTCTGGCTTCTTTCAAAACAATTTTAATCCGTTTGCTAAGAATTTAAAGATTAAACTTAATCGAACAAAAGTTTTAGTCATTTTTGTCCGACTGTGAGTTATGTCCTATAAAATTCTAAGAAAACTACTTAAAACTGCTTTGAAAGAAGAAGAATATAATAATATAATGGTATGTTCTGATTAACATAAATAGATTGTAAGACGTAAGTTCTTTATCTAATTTACCCAATAGAGAGTTCATTAAATAGGATTTGGTTTCGCCTCCAACTCTAGTAATGTCAACTAGTAATGTCAGGAATCGATGGATCACGTAATGACAAAAACAAACGATTCTATTTTAAAGAACAGCAAATAAACAAAAAGAATTCATTAAATTATTTTATCGCACATTCACAAAAGTTTTCTTGGAGTACGACGGCAAATCTGGCCCCCGGGAAATCTGCGAATCTGGACATGTCTTAGGGTGTTCAAATTTTCAACCATGGCATTATTAATATGGTCTCAAACTTTGAAAAATGACTAAAATGACCCCAAACCAAAAACAGATGACAGTTAACATGTCAACCAACAATGCTGACTAAAATTATTTGTCAAAATAGGTGTGGTTATTCCATGACTTAGGGAAGTTCCCTAAATTCGGGATTCGAGACTATTTTAAAATTTGACCTTTTAAAGTGATCTCAAACATTGGAAAATGACTGAATGGACCCCAAACTAAGAACAGATGACAGTTTGACATGCCAAGGAACAGTGCATAATAACAGGAAACATATTCTATTAAAAAATTCAGAATATGAGCTTAGTTATCACGTGACAATGGGAAATTCCCATATTCTGTATTCAAATTATTTCAGGAACCTAATATCTTAAAAAGCTTACCGCAGTCATCAGGAAATTTTTGGATTGTTTTAATATAAAAAACGGAAAAACGAAACCCATTGGGTTTGAAAGATTTGACTTTCACCCCATTGAACCAAAATACCCACTGGGTATAGAGACAGAGAATTGATACTGAGATGGTTTTTATCGCGTGTCTTAAATCAAGTTTCCCCTGATTTAAATATTGATTTTAATATCAACCTTTTAGATTGTGGTACTTCACCTGTAGTAAACAACTTTATCGATGTTTTGCAATCAAATTTTCTTTTACCTAGTATATCTCTACCAACAAGGGTCACAGATCGATCAAGGACACTCATTGACAACATCTTTTTTACTCCTACAAAATTCAAGCCCAGCAGCGGTAATCTTCTAGTGGGAATTTCAGACCACTTTCCCCAGTTTCTAGTTTTTCAAAATTTCAAAACTAATACTGTTCAAGAACCCAGATTTTACAGAATGTGGAAAAACTTCAATAAAGATAATTTCGTTGCTGATTTTCAGCAAATTGATTTGGATCGTTTCTTAGCACTTGAACTTGATGATCCTGACATATCTTTTTAAAACTGATTCAATCGAATTAATAGTCTTATAGATCTTCATGCACCTTTGAAAAAGCTTTTACGAAAACAAATTAAGAAAGGCAACAAGCCATGGATTACGAAAGGTATAAAGGTTTCAATACGTAAAAGTGATGATTTAAAGAAATCATCATGAAAAGAAAAGAATAACACCACAAAAACTGAATTATATAATCAATGTAAGTACTATAGGAGCCTCCCCCCCCCCAGTGATTGGCGTGATGGCGTAAAAATCCAAAATAATTGGCGTGATGGCGTGAAATCTAGTTCTGGCGTGATCGTGAAATTAATCAAATCTAGGCGTGATGGCGTGAAATTTAATGCTTAGCGTGATCGTGAAATCTAATGTCTTGGTGTGATACTTAACCTTGTTGTACAGAGACTTGCTGTGATTTCTAATTTATGGCCATTTTTATCCAATCTTATTTATAAGGTCCATGGTTGGACCTCCTTGGATGCTACATTTCTCAGCCAAGCTCTTTTATATCTGTTCTGTCTTTATATTATTTCGTTATGGTATGAGCATTACAGATTTAAAACATTGCAGCTATGGTGCTTCAAGTTTTGCTGATACAGCTGTTTCACCTTGAATTTAAATCTTTCTCTTACCAAAACTACGGTATTGACATTTATTGGAACCCTGTCTTAGCCAATTTAAAGGTTTAGTTTAGGTTTCAAAATTTTCTTTGCCCGTCAGCCCCAAACATGGTGGGGCCTCCTTAGACACTAAATTGCTTTAAAATTGAATCTTAATCTTTACTATTAGTTTTGTAAGGAGTTCCATCTTCATAACACACCTAGTTTAGTTTCGATAAAATGTAAAAGAACAACTAAAGATTTCTCTAAATTAAAAAAGAACAAAGGCAAATAAAATACTTACGTCATACTACAATACTACAATACCCAGGTCACAATTTTGTGAATTAAAGTTAATAGTTTTGGCAGCAAAAAAATCCCCTTTATATAATGTTAAAATTTGCGCTGAATTGGAAATCTAGATTCTAATTTAGTACGGTAAAATGGGGGGCGTACGCTCATTTTTAGCTCGGGATCACGGTATTTTTGATAAAAAGTACTCGGTATACGGTATTTACGCTACCTCACGGTGACGGTAATTCGTCAATTTTAGCTCCGGGATACGATATTTTTTATAGAAATGTTCGGTATACGGTATTTTGGTAAAAATATGTAGCAATGATAAGAAAAGATTTTATGGGAAAAAAAGCTTTTAACAGACTATTTTTATGCGTCGTGTGTACAGGGCTTTAATATCGGCTGGTTTCTATCGTCAATTCAGTAAAATAAATTCGAACTGCTAATTAACCCGTAGAAACCAGAGAATTGTTCGAAATTCGAATTTTCGAATTATGTTTTGTTTCTCATGTGCGTG
>JAUJPO010047707.1:0-16056 GCA_032270745.1 Tiaropsis multicirrata
AATGAGTTCACTGGACGGCGCCACACTTTCAACGTCTTAGACGAGGAATAGTCCTCGTCCAGACAGAGTAAGTAATTCTCTAGCTCAATTGGTAGTTTCTTAAACAGTAACGTTTTTATCGAATAGCGTTATAAACTTCAAAATGAAACCATGGTGACAATAAGGCAAGTTGTGCATACCAAGCAGGTTAATTATGCTAAAAATTGCTAAATGCAAAAAAAGTGCAAGCTCATTGCACTTGAAATTAACTTTTCAAAAAGTGTATCGAATTAGGCATTTTTTAACATTTTTCACAGAATTCCATTTTAAAAACTGTTGAGTTTCTCCATTATTTCTCTCAATATTTTTTTCTATCATTTGAATTTAAAACAATGATTGGCTTTTTCCTCTAATAGAATACCACAATGGAAATGAATACAGAATTGGTCTGTGTTGTGGCCAGTCTTGGCTATCACGATGACACAGATTATTTTCTTGGTGAAGATTGCCTCCCAAGTCTTAAAGATTTGATTCGCTTTTTGAAACACGAAGATGAATCATGCAACATCAGGAGACAAATGGGTCATTCTCAATTGCTCCAAAAGGTATAATGAGCCAAAGTTTATTTAGGAGTTAGTGAGTCATGAATTTTAGTTTCACAATTTAAATCACTTATTAATTTCTCACCCTGTCTGCTCTGTCCCACGCTGGACAGAGGATGATTTACTTTATTATTGCATTTTCCTAAAATCTAAAATCCTGCATACTGGCCTAAAGTTCAAAAAAGTGATAACAAATTGTAAGTTGATTAAATCTCCTCCAGGAGATTTATATCAATTTCTGTTTTTTTTCATTATTCTCTTTTTTTCTTTATTCTAGGACCTTTTGCCAATTTTCATGTTTCACGGTGAAAATGCTGAGCTTATTGATATTGTTGTCAGGTATGTGTTGACATTGAAGAATTTTAAACTTTGTTAAATACCAGTTTAATAATCTGAACTTATTTTAATTTTTTACCGAGTGTCCCACAAACAAATATAATGGTGGAGCCAAACAAATAATTTTCCAATTATTAATTTTATTCCATTACATAGAGTAGAGGAAAGCCTAACCTAAAAAGTTTGAGGTATAACTTTTTCGATTCAGTTCAGTATTTACCAAGTATAATACACCTTTTTTGACGTGTTTTCATACTTTTTGAAAAGTGAATTTTTACTTAAAAAGCTTATAACCTGGTAAATACTGAACCAAATCTAAAAGGTTATACCTAACAATTTAGACTTTCCTCTTTCATATGCATATACATTCTTTTATTTACAATAAATGAGGATATCAATATACTTGATCAATCATTAAAGCTTACCAGTGGGACACCCAGCTTTATAAATTCTCTTTAAATAATGTATTTGAAATTTATACCTCAAAATTTAAGTTGGGCATTGCTTTTTATATTACTACTTACTTTTGTGGGACACATCTTTCAATACTATTTGAAATTTTAATACACTAGACTTCTGGTCAATTTGACGTCGCCAGCAGATATTTGTTTCAACAAAAATCAAAGTGAAGTTGCTGAAGAAAGTGCCCCGACTAAAATGACAAACACATATTCTGCAAAGTTCATGGAGGTTATTGGTCATCTTCAAGGATACAAAGAGGTAAATCACATTTGAACATTGTTCTCTTGACACAGATTCTGTGTACTTACTGATTTCTTTAATTTTATAATGGCTATTAGGATAGTAGATAATTTTGACAGAGAAAAAAAGAGCCTTTTTGAAATTCATGAATTTCAATCCCAGTTTGAACTATATCTGTGCTGCTCAATATCTTTTCTTGTTCCCAGGCTTTTGTAAACGAAAAGGCAATGAGTGCCATTGCTGCTCAAATAGGAAAAGTTTTACAGATGGTATGTGTTTTACTTTTTTTCAGGGCTCTCAGTTGTCCTAAAATCCTAAAATGTCCTAAAATTGGAGATATTTGTCCTAAATGTCCTAAAATTTCAAACATGTAAATTACAATTTTAACTGTTTCAAAGCTTTGTACTTTAAAATGTTTTTGTCTGTGGCGCTACATTTTTTTCTCCCTTTGTGAAAAACACTTTCAATACCTCATGTAATTTCACTCCTGGTTAAAGAAATATAAAATTTTCAACAAATGTCCTAAAATCATAATAATCAAGCTCATTTTTGGTCTGGGAGGTCTGTATTATTTCCAGTCAAGCAAATATATTAGATTTTGGCAAATTTGAGAATGGCCACAAAGTTAAATAAAGTTAAAATTCTTGCCAAATTTAGTTTGAAACAATGGAATGGTCGATTCGGTAGTTAATAATCCCAAAAAAAATTATATTCTTCACACATAGAGTGAATGTGATTTTTTAGCAGGAAGAAAATGCTTGATTAACTTTTATCACACCTGTGGTCATGTAGAGAATAATTAGGTACGAAATGTTTTGTTTGGTCTAAATTTAGGAAATGGAAGATCGAGGAGAAGATGAATATTTGTTATTTGAACGGTTACTTCTCTTATTGAGAAATATTTTGCACGTCCCTGCTTCTCCAGAAGATGAAAAGGTATGTTCCCTTAATGCTTTTGAACTGAAAGATGAAATAAAAAGAAAGTTTTGTGCACTTCTCAAGATTCTCAATGTGTTTAGTTATCTCCTGACCGATTGGTAGTGTAAGGGTTTGATCACAAGCTTGTACCGCAATCTTCGTGTTCGAATCCTGACAACTGCCAGACAGGGTGTTAGGGAAGTGTGGCGATAGTCTCAACAATACCATTGTTGAAATATCACTTACTCACAAATAGATTGATGATCGAAAAATCGATTGACGTCGACTGAGCTTAGTAAAGCTCAGCAAGCAAATGTGTCAAGATAAACTTGGTACACATTACATAACCTCTTGATCAACTTGTTGCACCAGCAAATTAAAATACAAATGAACTTTTAATTTTCTTTCCATTTTAGCGAACTGATGATGACGCCTCCTTGCATGATCAAATTTTATGGTATTGATTTAATTATAAATTCTTTATTAGAACTAGATATGATTTTTTTCAATGAACTTATTATTGAAAATGGTGTTTCTCGAATGCTTTATAATATGATAATTCTCAACTTCAGTTGAGCTAGAATCTGACAATATGTGTGTATGTTCAAAAACTTTTGATTCGGCTGAAATTTAGTACAATATTGTTCCTGGGGGTACTTTTTTCATTTAAATTTTCATGAACAAGGCTAAGGGCAGTGAAGGGAGCCCAAAAATGGTACAGTTCTTCTGAAACTTTGTACACTTACTCCCCTTGGATAAATACCAATATTAATATAATGACTTTTATATTTGATTTTACAACCCAGAATACTGGATTATTGTTAATCCTCTTTTATGACGTTTCTTTTAGGAGTATGCACTTGAATGGTATAGATGATCTATTGGTTTACATATGCAGTTCCCCTGAGGAAGTAAGTAAATCAGAGCAAACCATTTTTGGAAATTTGTTTACATACAGTCTGATCCATGCTACACATGGCTGTTTCTGTTTTTCATATGTTTTGTTTTGTTTTTCTTATTTATCCTTTTTCTAATTATTATATCACACATATGACTGGTGAATGAAAGTGTTTTTGACGTCTAACCTTTTATATTTTAGAGTCGATGGGCTATGCATTCAATAGAAATTGTTCATTTGATGCTGCGGGAGCAGGTGATCACTCTTTAACATTCTCAACCCATTGTATTGGTTAATAAAATGCTCAACTTTGACTAATTATCTTCCTAAGGCAAGACAAATTTAATTTGTTGTTCTACAGGCAGATCGTCAGTTTTTAATGGGTCGGTCGGTCGGTCGGTAAAATAAAAATATTTTATTTATATTTCAGGGTCGGTTATAGACACTTGAAATCATTCCCAACATTTATTTAGGTCAAAAAGATCATTCTCCTCTCTGATTATTGCCAAAATGAGATATAAATTTCAAATACATCAATACTTTTACTATAAAGTTTTAGTTTTAATATGGAATAAATTTTTAGGGAAAATTTGATATTTATATTTTTTCGTTTTCAGCAAAAGCAGGGTCGGTCGGGCCTGTAGAACAACAAATTAAATTGGTCTTGCCTAAGCCATAAATTTTTTCTTCTCAGTATTTGCTCCCTTTTGTTCAGTGTATGTAAAGCTCATTAGAATTTGGGTTTATGATATTTTTCTTTTTATGCAGAATCCAGAAAAGCTTGCTCAAACAACTGAACTGAGAAGTGAAAGTGAAAAGCTAGAAGATACACGGTAAAATTCATTATATAAGTTAACTACCTAAGTCAGGCGCCAGTTCAGCATCAATGCATTCTTCTCTACAAGTCATCTTTATCAAGCATTGTCATTTGCCATCTTTAAGTTAAATCTATAATGTCCTTTAATAGCTATCGAATTGGTAGTTGTGATGTTCGAATGTTGTAATGAAAGTTTGATATATTGTGGCAGTGGCTAGAGTCCGGGCTTGGGCCTCGCTCTAGAATGGAGAAGTAAGGCGTCTTTGACGGTTCTGGTTATCGATACGGTTCCAGCTCTGGCATTTTGGCAGTGTATCTCGTCAACTCGTCAGTGCATCCGGCAGCGGCAGTTTGAATCGTCAACTCGTCATTCACTCTGGCAGCTTCGCCGCTGAATCATGAGGGTCTCAGGGACATTGTTCTTGCCCCGATCAATGTCGTCACCATTTGGGGCAGCCTTGCTAACTTTTCCAATATGATGATCGCTAATAATAGTCAAGAAAATACTACCGCATCCGGTAAAGCCGATGCGCCACAAAATACGGTTGTGGTAAGAAAATACCGTATCGTATCAAACAGAAAATCAAACTTGGTGCTTGGAATGTTCGTACTACCAACGACAACCCGAAAGACCACAGACCGGGAAGAGCCACAGCCATTATTTCGAAAGAATTAAAGTTGGCTAATATTGATATATGTGCACTTAGCGAGGTTAGAACAGAGGAAACAGGCAACATTGTCGAAAAAGATTAAACCATATATTGAAGTGGTGGTACAACAAAAGAAGCAAGTGTTGGTTTCTCTAACAGTTTGTCAAATGTCACCCTCGATCTAACACCAGTATCAGACAGATTAATGTGTTTACGTCTCGAACTCACATCAGGAGAATACCTCAAGCTTGTCAGTGTTTATGGTCCTACAGTTTCCAAGAGGAAAAGGAGCTTTTCTACGATCAATTTACCACCATAGCTGATTCGACTAAAGAAGACAACTTAATCTTTCTTGGTGACTTCAATGATCATGTTGGGTCTGATTGGAAGATGTGGACTGATGTTCTAGGCAAACATGGTGTTGGGCAAATGAATTCAAATGGTTTAATGCTCCTTAATTTCTGTACAGAAAAATGAATTCAGTGTGATGGGATCGATGTTTCAGCTTTCAAACGCTTTGAAAGTCACCTGGCAACATATGCGTTCAAAACAAAACGATCTCCAAATCGATCACGTAATCGCCAACAAGTCGGCAAAGCATAGCATCGATGTAACAAAAGTTGATATCCATGCTGATTGTTTCACAGACCACAAACTCCTCGTTTGCAAATGTTCTTTCACTCTCAAGATTGTTTTTTTTACCAACTGAAAATAAATTAATAATAATAATAAAAAAAAATATGAAGCCATTCTTTTTTGGATTGCTTTCAAAGACATCGACCACAAACACTCCGTTTTGATCCGGTTTCGAACTAACGGTAATTTCTTTGACCTTAGAAGATTGAAAGCGAAATCTAAAGTGTTTCTTGAGTATCTTCGTGAAGCTTAATATGCTGACGACATTGTCATTGTTAGCAATACTGGTTCTGGATTGCAAAATAAAAGTTTACCAACAATGCCTAATACCAATCCTCCTGTATGGAAGTGAAACTTGGACGCTCTATGCCCACGAAATCAGGCAGCTCCGTACATTCCAGAAGAGACATCTTAGATCCATACTAAAGATCAAATGGGATGACTTCATTAGCAGCGAAGAAGTCTTGAGAAGGTCAAATATTGAAGATATGGAGATCTCTCTGGCCAAAAGCAGATTACGTTGGCTCGGTCACATTGTCCGTATGGATGATAGTCGAGCAGTGAAAATGCTATTGTATGGAGAAAGAACTGACGGCTCCAGACCGGTTGGCAGACCTAGGCTTCGATTTAAAGACAATTTGAAATCGCTCTTAAAAATCGGAAATTTATTGGTTGTGTGGCAAGAAATGGCGTTAGATAGAGTTAAATGGCGTTCAAGCATCAAGTCTGTATGTTATAAACTGAATGAGAAGCTATTAAAACGAAGGAAAGAAAAAAAGGAGATTTAATTGTATAAGATTTGTTAGTATTTTACTCGATATCGAGACGTATTATTATTATATTATTATATTGTGATATAGTTTTGATGTTTCTGATTACAGTGAACTGATGAAAGCTAAAGAAAAAGAGCAAGCAGTTAAAAAGAATTCCTCAAAAAAAGTCTCCAACTCAAGGTATGTAAGATATAATAATTTCTTTTTCCAATTACACTGCTTTTCAAATATCCTTTAATTTCAAAGTTGCATAGATACTCCAATTTATACAAATTTTTGACTTGAAAAATTTGGTTAGGAAAAAAATGTAAGAATGGATCATAGTGCTCCTGTTCTTTTGAGTCTAACAACTAGTCAAGGAAAAATCCATATGTCATAGTTGTCCTCAGCATTTAAAGGGTTTTCAATGTGACGTCATTTTCGTAATGCAAGTACACCTTACAAATAGAACTTTGTTTGTTTTATGAAAATGATTTCTTGTTTTAGGCATTCACGATTTGGTGGATCATTTTGGGTCAGCAACATGAAAGGGATTGGGCACAAAAATACACTTGTGCATCATAAACATGTAGCAGGTAGGATTTTCTGTCAATTTTGACAGGCAGGGACTATTCTGGAGTCCATCTTTTATACTCATATCATATATAATGATGATTTATTGCAATTTTAAGTAAACACAACATATTTGACGACTGTGACTTCCCTAAATTGTGTACTAATTTTTAAAGATACATATTATATCAAAATACAAAGCTGTCAGATGAAATTTCTCATATAATTAATCTGCCAAATTGAGACCATGTCGTTGTTTAGTACAAAAGTCTTGAATAAAAGAGAGAAATTTTTGTCTCGATGCTTCGTTCTCTAAACTCGTTTAAGAGACTTTACTACGGAAAACTTTAATGCGCTCAATTTGGCAGCTCCATACCCTCTTCTGATTTATATGTTCATTTTTCTTCAAATTTGTGTGCCTGGAAAGTGATAAAACTGCCGTATTTGGCACTTCTTTTGTTTAACATATCTTAAAAGAGATCCGTAAAAAGGTACGTAAAAATAAATAAATCAATTTCTACTAATGTTGTAATTCTAGATGCAAATGACATTTCGTTTGATCACAAAAAGTATCGAGCGAAAGTCCCAGTTCGAAAACGGGAAGCTAAAGAGAACATTGTCGAAAGAAGATCGACTCTTACCATCAGGTTATTTTATCTTATCTTATCTTTAATTTAATGGTTAGCCTTTCAATCTCAGTTGGTGTTTTTTACTGGCGTTTTCTATTGTTCTCAAAGGGATTTCTGTTGTTCTATTGTTCTTTGTTAGGGTAGGGGGCTTCCAATCTCGCTGCCCACTAGCACTAAGTTGGATCTTTTCTTGTTAAAAACTGCTAGTATTTATAGTTCATTTCATTTACAAAATGATTATTTTGTCACACAGATTACTTTTAAAAGAGTTTTGTAAGAAGTTCCTGGAAGACTGTTACAACCCTCTGATGAGACAAGTGAAGGTATAACCAATTTTTTTAAACCATATTCGTGATATTTTTTTAAACCGACCCAGTGTTTTATTGCTATTTACAAAATTCTTATTATGAAATATTTAAGGTATGTCATCACCTTCGCAATCGTTAAGGTTAAACGTTAAATTAAACGTCAAAAAAATATCATAAATTAGCAAAAATATCATGAAATTTGACTTTCACAGCAAATATTTTTAGATTGAGGCGATAAGAAAAAAAATGAGGCAACCTGCTATTTTTCTTTATTATCTTGGGAACATAACCATGCAAACATTTTCCCAAAAATCTCCCGCTAAGGGGACTTGGAACTCTTAGAAGCTGACTATATCTGTTTTTTTTATGTAAATCTTGTATCAAAATCATTTTCTCTCCGTTTTTCAAAAACTGCCAAAATTAGGCTCATCAGATGTAGAATTCCATAAGCTCTCTGAAAAATATACTTTTAGTATATAAATGTTACGTCATCACAAGTTATCGATGAAAAGATCAAAAGCTTCAAATCGATCCCGAAGGTGATGACATACCTTAATTTTTTTTTGGTCTCAGGATAATATCACGAGCAAAAGATCACAAGAAAATGACGAGACATTTTATCTTTGGGCATTAAGGTAATTTATATTGTCCCTGTGTGTCCCTTCTTTGAATGCAATGCAACATAGTGTGCCCGTTGGGCTTTTCAAAAAAGAGGGAGATAATCAAGAAGGGGAAGTCTCCCCTAGAAAGGGGGAGGTTGGCATGTCAGGAGTATTATTTTTTCTGTTTTTCTATAATGGGACATTAAAAAAGTTCTTGCGTTGTATCACCCAACTAAATTTTGTGCAACATAAAAAAAAAGAATTGTTGCTGTTGTTGTTGTTGTTGTTGTTGTTGTTGTTGTTGTTGTTGTTGTGTCTGTGTGTGTGTGCGTGTGTGTGTGTACGTGTGCGTGTGCGCGCTGGTTGAAATGTTATTCATCCCCAAGAAGGGTTCTTCTTGCCAGGGCTAACGTCTTCGCAGGGTACTTTGAAAGCAGCCCTAGTCCCTCCTCGGTGTCTACCCCGAATATATCCCTTTTCGCTGCCATTGTTCCTGGGCATTCCAGCAACCAATGTTCGAGGGCTGGTGTTGTTGTTGTTGTGATGTTCCATAAAACGTTCGAACATTTCAGGGGGGTTACAACTAAACCTAGAAGGGGAATGTTGTTCTAGAAAAAGGGGGCGGGGCGGGGGTAGTGACTCCTTTCTGAACTATGTGCAATTTTCTTTTGTGACTCCTTTTGATGACATTTTTATAATCTTTGTTTTTCAGGTTCTTCATGGCTTTTAATAGGATTCATTCGTTCAAAGTTGAGTATGTGAGGTAAGAGCTTAAAACTTTGATTCTAGAGGTTGACCACTCAAATTTTCCGTAGTAAAGTCTCTTCACCAAGTTTTCTAACTGGGCAACAACATTTCATCGATTGGTCTTGGGGAGACTCAGATCGATGGAGATCCCCTATGATGGGGGATTCAAAACGCTGGATGAAACCATGTATATAATTATCGCTTTGTTTTTAACTTAGGCAAACTAGAATTACCGTTTTTTATTTGCGGCTCTTTGGGAAGTTTCTTGAAAACATTGAAACAGTTGTTTCTCCGATTAGTGAGGCTCCCAGCAGACACAAAACGTTTTCAACAATTCGCAAAATATTGCATCTTAATCCACTGGATCGGGGAACTGTTTTCAACGAGTCAGCCATGTTGTTTCCGTTTTTAGCAGAGCAAACCCTGCAGAAATCGGAAACAACATGGCCGATTTTCACGGGAATCCGCGAGAAAAGGAGAAGGAGAAGCCCTATCCAGTGTATTATTATTATATTATTATAGTCAGTGAAAAAGATTCTGGCTGCTTCTAATTGACGTCTCTTTTTTATCCCAACTGACAAAAATCTCTCCATTGTGTGATTGAGCCAGAGGGCGGAGGGCGTAGGGCGTACAATGTTATTCTTCTCACTGACAGCTACACGCAGCAATATTATTTCTTCTTATCCTTTGATTAAATATTTCCCATCTAAAGAAGGTGTCAGTTAAAGACGATATTTTTTTTTGAAATTCACTTAATGATTTTCCAAAATCGGGGAAACTTTCACGCAATTCGGGGAAATTGGGGAAAATTTTTAAACCATAAGTTGATCATAAAACAATTTTTATCTCTAGTGAGACTTTGAACATGAATATTTTCTACCAGACGTTGAAGCAAATCAACCATTATTACGATCTCTTCTTCATGCACAAACGTGGCGGTTGGGAACCATGGCAACGAAGGTAATTTTGACAATTTATCTTATAAGAGGTTGTGGACCTGCCAATTTGAGGCCACTCAATTTTTTCCGTAATTTAAGTCTCTTAAACCTCTTAGTACCAGGAGGGGGGAGGGGGCTACTTTTGTACCAAAGGTAAACTTTTGGTAATAGCTCCTGAAGTATTTGTGAATGCTACACCAACGAATTTTTGTGACTTTTCCTAACTTTTATATAGCATCAATATAAAATATATTTCACACCCTAAAATATTTCACATCTTGAGCATGATATCAATTTTGACAAGCATGAAAAATGACACATTTTCTACATATTTTAACTTTTAATGTCAAATGTATAATTTAAATCTTAATTTTATGCATAATTTGAAGAACAAAGTCATTTCAAAGTATTGGTTTCGTTTTCAGCGAAAAAATCCCCCGAACGTATACACATCATAAAACCCTCATTTTAAGATTGAGTTTTCTTCGAATTCATTCAATTTTAGGTTCATATTGAAGCTAAATCTATCTGTAAGACATTAAAGCTTAAATTAAACCAAATAATTATGTTTCACATTCAAAATGAAAATGTTTTTGAATACCTTCTATATCCGCATCTGATCTCACAAAAACGAGCTCGGTGTAATATTTTGTTGACACATTTCGGAAATGGTCACTGTTGTTTATTTTTTTCTCTTAGACTGCATTACAGTATACAAGCTTACAAAGAATTATTGACATACATCGCTCACATGGATTCGTCACACGATACCATCCTCAAAGATGCTTCTTCTGTTATCAAAAGTATGTTTCGTTAATTCAATCAAAACATATCACACTTTAAACATGTTTACTGCTCCAGACTTCATTTATACTACCCTAGTATACGTAACCATCCTGGAATCACCCTCTACTCCAGAGGGCCTTCGTTCTCTTCTTCTCTAAGCAGCCTACAAATAATGTATACATTTAAAGCCAATGTATGTGTTGGGTTGATAGGCGAGTCAGCAGCCCGTCAGCTGCCTGTCAGTAGTGCAAAGCAAGAACGTTGCTTGGTTCTTAAGATTAAAGACATAAAACGAGCGTTATTGTTTTATTTTGATTGACTGAAAAAAACAGCAAATATTTCGTATTTGCAACACCATCACTTTTTGTCTCGGGAGTCGGACTGCCTTATAAACCCCGTCAAATTGTCTTTAAATTGCTGTTCATTTTACGTCAAAACCTGGTTAATCATGACTAGGTTCAGCACCTGTGAGGGTGCGAGGGTGAGTTATACTGGTAGTCATCTATACGCACTGTTAGAACACAAGTTTAACTGGTTTAACTGGTTCAAATGGTAAACATAATTATATGGTTTAATTTAAGCTTTAATGTCTTACAAATAGATTTAGCTTCAATATGAACCTAAAATTTAATGAATTCAAAGAAAACTCGATCTTGATGAGGGTTTTATGCCGTGTATACGTTCGGGGGATGAGTGTAAACGTTCGGGGGATTTTTTCTTTTATCTCGAATATCACAATCAATTTGCAGGTTTTTCAGAAGGAGATTTCGCTGATACAAAAAATCAACCTTTTTCTTTCTTAAACTGTATTCGTTTATAATAATTTAATTTGGAAAAGGCCTAAATTTTGGATTTTACTAATGTAGGATCAAACTTAAAAAGAGAGACATTTTATTTTGAAAAAAAAGGTTCCGTGATTTGAATTCGTTCGGATTTTGTGTTTATGTGTTGATTGATCAATTAGGTTACCAAGGTAAAGCAATTAAAAAGGAAGTCAGATTCGCACCTCTTTCTTATATAAAAATTTTGTCAAAAAAAAACACGCTGATAATAATTCCAGTGGCATAGCACAAAATATGTGTTGGAGAGCATGCGTTTTACGGTGCATCAATTATATATTCACATTATCAATAGTTTAATGACTATATTCGTACTCTCGCACAAATTTTGTGTCATCCCTGCTAGCTACGCTACTGAAATCTTGTGTCGAAGCCCAGCAGATCACAAATAACGTTCTGACATTGAAACAGCATTGTTTGGACGTTGAAACAGCGTTCCGCTCCTGTTGGGAACCATAGAGACAGATAAAGCGATAACATAGCGAGTTTAATCAAATAAACATATGCTTACCAAATAAATGCCTTCTTGAACGAAATTACAACTTTCTTCGGTATTGAGGAAATCGTAAACGCTTTGAAAGATGTGTGTTTCAGGGTTGACAATATAGTTCCAAACCTAAAGAATGAAGATGATGCATTTCAGAACATTCGCAGTTACACGTTTGTTCTCATTTTCAATATAAGAACAAAGCATACATAAAGTTTAAAGGTTTCAAACGCATAAAAAGTTACGAATATGCTGAGAACATTTCTTGAGCTTTCTGAGGAAGATTTTTTTAGATAATCTTAAACTGACATTTTTGAGGTTTGATTTCAAAAAAAGTTTAGACCATCTAAAAGGCTTCCTAGGGTAACAGTGTTTAAAATTTACCGTCTAGTTTGTTAGAACTGAAAATGAATAAGGAGATTTGACTGTGATTGAATATCTCACGTCTCAGGTCGGATTAATCATCATTATAAACATCATACAAACCGTTTCAAGTTTTATGCCTTAAATAAAGCTCTTTGTAACTCTCGAAGCTCGATCTCGAAAATACCGTAAAAGTTCGGACAGAAATTCGGGTTTCAAAATCGGACACTTACATTGCAGTGAAAAATTTACCAAAAAACCGATCGTTTCAGTGCACTTTTCGACCATTCGCCCCCCCCCCCTCATTTTAAGCAAGGAATTCATCAATTTTCTCAAACTTTCTACGCTTACAGTGGATCTGGCTTTTGTCAGAACCTTGTAAAACATACCCTAAAGGGCCGTATCTCCACCCCAGGCATACAATAAAACCCATTTCATGTGATATTCTTAACCTACCTCTGAATCATCAGGCAGGTAGATTTCTGAACTCCACTTCTCCGTCCACCATTTTGAAAATTCGTGACGTTCATCAATATGAAGTAATCCAAAGAATGTCCAAAATGCGGCGAAGTTCATGTAGTTGTCGCAATCTGATGATATAATCACGTGACCTGATAAACCCTAAACAAAAAAATCACAAACCACCTTTTATACTCTTAGCGGTGCTCTTAGAGAGTTTAGATTAAAATAAATTTTGCTTCGGAACATATCCAGCAGGCACGACACGTCATTTTAACGTCCAAAAAACGTCATTTTAACGTCAGAACGTTGTTTTAACGTTGAAACAATGTTGGACTCCATTGAATAACGTTGTGTGTCTGCTGGGTATACCATATTTTGTAAAGCATTTGATACAAAATAAATATATTAGTGGCTGGCTCTGAAAAAGGAAAGTCGCTAGGTTTCACAATTTTTCTCTTTAGAAAAAGTAGGTTTCACTCCACTAGGTAGCTACTACATTATTGTATATTTGAAATTATTGCGCATTATGAAGTGCAATTCATCGATAATAGAGGTGGATTTTAAACATATTTTAAAATAAATTGACCAAAAACGACCACAGTGTATCATATAATCATTGTATATAATATAAAAAGAGCCCTACTGGGACTCAATCTTACGTCGAATATATTCAACATGTTGAAGACCAGTTGATACTCTTTACGCGCTCGCTCCTCTGCAGTCAAGCATGTAAACTTGTGACTCATATGTTCCAATGTAGCTTCTGTGTAGGTCGAACACAACTCCACGATGTGATCACGTGTCAGCTGGAGTTTGGTGGTGGCCCATATCCTCAAGAAATGTTTCCATGACGGATAAAGGCCATCAGTTGCAACAACTGGGATGTTGGATACGATGTTTGGAGGTATGTCTTCTATATGTTCAAGCTGTAAACAGATAAAGAAAGGAAAATTTTGTGAAAGAATAAGATCTTCGCTGAACTTCGACCTGTTATTTGAGCTGTTTTTTTATTTCGGGACATTTCTGGTACAGGCTATTAATTATCTATCAATTTGATAGAAATTTGGAAAACACGGTCATCTTGATAAGTACCATAGTGCCTAAGGGAAGGTTTCAGGGGAAGGGTTTTGGAGTTGGGAAAAGACATGCAAGATCCTTTTCCAAGAGTTTGGACGGACACAAGTTTAGGAGAGGGAAGCAACTTTCAGATGTTAGGCATGGAGGATAACATATTTCGTTTACCTTTGATTGTATATCCTGATTATAACTTAAATTTTAAGGATATACTGCATCGGAAACAAATTCCGTTCTTTCGGTAAATCGCATTTATTTCCGATGGCAAAAACATTTCCAAAGTTACCTTAGGGGAGAAGGCAAAGTTATTTTTTAAAAGTTAGGGTGAGGAAAAATGAGGCAAGGAACGTTTTCATTTTTTGCATATGGAACCCTGTGCCTGCTGGGTAAATTGTTTGCCTTTATCAAAAGTGCATACGATATATTTCAGTTGATCATGAAAAAGAAGATTTCTTTGAACTTTCTCCAAGACTTGCCTCGGTAAAACGAGTAGTGAATATTGAACAATGGTTTAACAAATAGTTCAACAAATAACATCTACCTGTAATATAAATCTGACATTGTGCGGGATCATAATTCGATTGCCATTGTCCAATATTGTCGATCCTATAGAATCATAAGTGATTAGAAATAGGTGCAATGAATTATAATCTGTAGAAGTTGGTGGGATAACTGATGATGAAGCGACGTGAAGACGATGTAATCTTTTCTACGGGAACAGCCGCAAAAGCCGGATGTTTGTAACTAGTTTTAGTGTTGTTAAAACATAGGGAAAAACACTCGGCATTTTAGATTGATTCCGTACAAAAGATGACGTCATTGATACCATGAATTATGATGAATGGTTCGAATTATCAAAACAGGACCATCGTCAGTTAGTCTATGTTAATTCGAACCATTCCCAGCAGACACAAGACGTTTTTTCAACGTTATTTGAATAAAGTTGTTTGCTGGGTTTATGATAATCCATATCTTGAAAGGAAGAAAAAGAATTTGCGCATCGCTCAGAGATGTTGCAGAATGGGCTAGTTTATACATTCGCATTTTATTTATCAACGCTTTAAGTTAAAAACTCGCGTCGCCTTTGATGATAAAGTATAAGTGAAAATACATAGTTTACCAGCATGTACGGAACTTTCTTTTAACGTCCAAACAACGTCGTTTCAACGTCAAAACGTTGAAACAATATTTGAATAAAGTTGCGTTACGTGCATACTGGGTAAGTTAAAAAACTCGTGTCGTCTAAAGATAAAGTATTAGTGAAAAGACGTCACGTGGTCGTAGGCTGCGGATAATGAAGCTACTCAAATTTTTGACGGAGAATGTTGACTACCAAATAAGAAATATGAGAAAAAGTAACCACTCTCCATCAAACTTTTTGAAAACCTCCTGTATCCGCTATCGGTGGGGTTACTACGTATTTCTTTGAGTACAGTACATGATTGGCCAAGGAAACAACTTTGTAGCTTTTTTATTACCTTTTCCAGAAAGAATATCAGTGAAGTATGGTGCGAGATCTTCGGTTATCTGTGGAAAGATAATTAATAATAATTATTTAAGCCAATTGCAACGGGCTAAAAGTTGTTGGTTTGCTGATTCAGTGCGTAAAAACAGAACGTTGATTGGTTTCGAAAAATCTCCATTTTAAAACCTCGAATCGCTATTTCTATATTCAAAACGTAAAAATTTCATTCCTCACTGTCTCTCTTATTGTTTTCAAAAAGACAAAGCATTGCCAAATTTCGGGCGTACTGTATAAACCGGACCCGGACCGGACCCTGGACCCAAAGAAAACACGGACCCCGGACCCTTTACGAAAAACCGGACCTCTCGTAAATTTTCGAGAAAACCAGGACCCCACCTAAATTTTCGAGAAAACCCGGACCCCACCTAAATTTTCGAGAAAACCCGGACCCCACCTATATTTTCGAGAAAACCCGGATAATTGCTTCTAAACC